>CM059299.1:2505000-2662500 GCA_030340665.1 Neosalanx taihuensis | reverse complement strand
TTGCGATGGCCCTGTTATATGTAGCAACCTGCCCCTCAGACAAATCACACCTCATGTCCATTTACCAAACAACGATTCACAGCGTATGGAAAGTTATTGACGATATATTAGATTATTAGATTAGATTAGATTCAACTTTATTGTCATTACACAGGTACAAATCCAGGGCAACGAAATACAGTTAGCATCCAACCAGAAGTGCAAAACAGTTATGCAAAACAGTTATTATATATCAATGAAGACACAAGAAATGTAGTGTCCCTGAGGAAATTGGAACGTTGCATTGATCTTTTTAAAGAGGTGAGATGCAATTTGGTGAAAAATCCCCCCTCTCTTGTAGCTCAAAGGCACCTATGTTCAAAGCAGGCTAGTAGAATATGTCAACACCATCAGCTGACTTCCCTCGAACCAGCCTTAATGTCATGGGTTAAGGAGACGGTACCTTCTAGAACAAAGGTTACTTTCAACTCCTGCAAACGGTCGCATGGGAACTCAAGTGGTGGTTGCGACCCGCCCTGGGAGGTCACTGCAGCGATGCGTTAGCGTAGCGTTGCCTTTCTGCCAGTGTTGGGTCCAGTGTTGGGTCCAGTGTTGGGTCCAGTGTTGGGTCCCATGGTTCTTAAATTCAGAGCAAGGTTTCTGACATTGGAGTCAGGTGGCTGAGCGGTGAAGGTATCGGTCTAGTAATCAGAAGATCTCCTGTTAGAACCCCGGCTGTGCCAAAAGGATGTTGTGTCCTTGGGCAAGGCACCTCACCCTACTTGCCTTGGGTGGGGGGAATGTCCCTGTTAATTGCTGTAAATCGCTCTGGATACATTTAAATGTAACATTGGATGTGCTTACCTTGGATTGGAGGTATATGCACAGTAGCACCTTGTGTAAAAGTTTTTAATGTTTTAACAGGGCTAATTGGCGCAGCTTTGAGGGGGGTCTATTCAGCTTTTGAATTTGGCATCTTTTTTTGGAGTCTGGCTTTATCTGGCTTAATGCTAAAACCCCTGCTATTGCTTTCGTGTGTGTGTCATGGCATTTTTCGCCTGCACGAAGAGCTGAAGCCTGGCTTATACATTGGGCCAAAAGACTGATTGGGTCATCTGGCCATTAATCTAATGGGTAGACGGGGTGGCAGATCCAAGCTGGTGCCTAATGACTTGTTAGGGAGCTACAGCCATAGACGATGAGTTATCCTGGCATGTCGCTTGTGTCGGATGTAAGCTGGTCTGTGTACCAACTGCCATGATCTGCCCAGGGGTATGAACAACTGGCCGTTCTGGATACTTCCCTATGCCAACTCAGAGTTGATCCCCAGAAACTAGTGGTGGGCAAAGGTTACTTTCAACTTCTGCAGGAGTTTGGATGGAATCAGTCTTTTTGAAACTTCCATTACCTTTTACGTGAACGATTACACCCTTTTGGAGAGATGTGTCAGAATGGTACACTGGTAATGGAACCATAGTCAAATGTAGCAAATTATCGGCCCTTGCAGTTTAAATAGTCATGTTAATGGGACTGTTGGAACGTGACCTGTATTAGTCTCCTCACCACACACACACAGGCCCCCGGGGGCCTCAGGAAAGGCCAGCGGCTGTTTGAGTTGTGTTTATCAAGAAGGAAGTGGCGCAGACTGGATGGTCTGTGTTTAGATACTGAGCAGGGCAGCCCAGCTTGTGGACTCACACCATTGTTCTCTATCTGAAAACTCCGGGGGCTATTTCTGTTATTGTTGCTTAATTCGGCCAACATTGTCATAGCCTTTCAGAGGAAGGTGTGTGTGTGTGTGTCTCTGTGTGAAAGGAGGAGACCACATAAGTGTTTGTGTGTGTGTGTCTGTGTGTGTGCGCGCGTGTGCACTGACCTGTTCTGTAAGCAAAAGTTCATACAGAGTGTGTGTGTGTGTGTGTGTGTGTGTGTCTGTGTGTGTCTGTGTGTGTGTGTGTGTGTGTGTGTGTGTGTGTGTGTGTGTGTGTGTGTGTGTGTGTGTGTGTGTGTGTGTGTGTGTGTGTGTGTGTGTGTGTGTGTGTGTGTGTGTGTGTGTGTGTCTGAGAGAGAGGGATGTCGGTTGCAAGCCTGGACCATCGGGGCAGAGGAAATCACTGGCCCCCTATTTCCACTGCGATTGTTTGCAGTCTCCGATCCCACTGTGATAAAGATTGCTTTCTTTGTTAGAGCCGCTGAAGCGACGGGCCTCATGGAGGAAAATGGAATTGTTAACGTGAGCTTTAGCGACAGGGGCTAGTGGCTTCCTCCCAGCACACCAATAACATTCTGAATGCAAATGCGTGTAGCAACATTAGCATTCCACGCTCTAGCAATGGAAATGGTTTGTTTCGCATCAGATGAAATGGTTCACTTTGGGTTTGTGCCTTTCTCATTTGTCACTGCGAGGACTTTGCTGCCCTCACTACACAGACACACACACTCTCTCTCGCACATGCACACACACACACACACACACACACGCTGTCAGCTAAGATAGACGTCCTGTTGTGATTACCTTAATACCTGCAAAATTCACATGGTAAGCATAGTCCCACTACAGAGTAAGAGATCAACGTCTTGTCTGTTATAGGGATGATGGAACTGAATACAGCTTCTCTGTGTTGAGGGAAAGACTTCCCAGGTGGAATGTCAATGCTCTTTGGTGAAGGGATGAGAGATTTGGAAGGAGTTGATGCTTTAGATATCCCACTACCCAAGTCACCCCCTTGCGCCCAGTTTAGATAAAGCGCTTGGGAGTGCCTCCTGTTGGTCTGACTGGGTAGAAGAGTTCATCGCCTCACACACCTGGAAACCTGGTTCCTTACGAGGCAGGTTCAGGACCCAAACACTGATATAGGGCTGCTACGTTTGGACGTGTAAAAGTGTTGTTGTCAGAGAAGATGTTTTAAATTTCGCATTCCTGTCAGTTCTTGCGAAGGCTTTGATCCTGTCCTGATCCTGACTCTTTCATGAAATTATTACCAGCCTTTCGGGGTTGGCAAGGCACCGTGCACAACGCAGTCCTTTTCATGGCCAAAAGCCCAGAAGCTTCGAAGCATAAATGAATCCAGCTCTTGTCCTGCATCGTGTGCACAGGACGTAGGTTGGACTCATCCAAGTCCCGTATACCTGTGCACAACCACATAGCTGTTCCCATGTCTTCAGCTGGTTTGCCCCCAAGGGCGTACTTGGTGACGCCAGGGCTAACGTCATCAAGAGTCATTGGCTCTTTTAATGTTCTTGTTGTTCCCCAGATCCACCATCCTCAGTTCAGCTGGATGAACAATGGAGGAGCTGGCTAACAGGTCATGAAGGGCGGAGGAGGAGTTCTGGGGAGGTGCGGGGGGGACGGAGGGAGGGAGGGTGGGAGGGAGAGAACGAGCTCAAGACTGACTTTACGGCCCCTTATCTGGGTCTGCCCCCTCAATTGGCAGTCATGGTGGTCCTTCAATCTTTTGTTTCTTGTCTTGCATTGTAAGGGTGCTGTTGTAAGGTTGAGAGGTTGGCAGCCTTGAGGTGTTTTGTGTGGTAGATGTGTGTCGTAAGAAGCAGGCTGGTTGATTGTCACTTCATTTGTTTTTCGTTTTGACCCGTCAAATGAATTGGAACAGGTGGGTCACACCAACATCAGTGTTGAAATACCTTGAATGACCATTGTTGTGTACTTTACAATGCCAGCGTAGAGGGGCCAGCGCTCTGTGCGGTTCCCGGGGGGCAGTTACGTCCTTGTCTACGTCTGCCGTCGCTAGACTTGGAACTCGGCACGTTGAAGCGTGGATCCATTTGAGTCAGGCGGCCATTTTGAACGTGTTCGATTTCCTTCCAGGTGACGAGGAGCTGCTGATCGATCGAAGCATCCACACAGGGGTGATCAACCCTGGTGACCACTGGCAGACCATCACCCACGACGGCCCTGTGGCGCGCATCGAGTACCGCATCCGGGTCCGCTGCGACGAGAACTACTACGGCAGCAAGTGCAACGACCAGTGCAGGCCTCGCGACGACTACTTTGGCCACTATCGCTGTGAGCAGTTGGGCAACCGTGTGTGTCTGGAGGGCTGGATGGGCCCAGAATGCAGGACAGGTGAGTCTGCTACTGTAGCTTACTCAACTAATGAGCATTTTAACCTAAGCTCATTTAAGGACTGATTTGTTGTTAAGGTGGGTAGCAAGGTGGATTCTGGGAAGGATTCGACTACAGTGTCTGAAACCGTTTAGTGTAATTAACTTTGTACTAGAGTTTACAATATCTAAAGAGCTGCCAACTCTTACTTTGACAGTGCACTAACCCAAGCCCTGACCGGTTATTTCAAATGAACAGCCTTTGTAGTTTGTTCATGGTGCGTAATTGTTGTGTATAAAATATTGAAAGTGCCCTCAAGTAAACGGTTGGATCCCCAAATGATTCAATTCTTATGCTCAAGTGAATGTCAAAATATTGTGTGGGATCGCGTATAAATCCAAAATAAATCAAATTAAAGAAGTATCTGACCAGTTTAGCTGTCGAGATAGATTCATGGATATTCCGGCTGTACGCTCACAGCTCTGTGCTGTCAGAGTCTTCTGAATGTACACAGTGGTCTTATTAAAAGACTCTTGATGAATGAATGTGCACCCTCTTCATCTACTTTAACGCTTTAGTCATTCACAGTTGGTCCCTCTGGCCACACATTCCTTAATAGTTTGGTAGACCTGACACCCTAGGCTGAAAGCAGCTGTCTCACTTCCCACTGACTGAATTGCCCTGTTCCCCTTGTGTTTGTGTGTATATATGCGTGACTAACTCATATTTAATGGTGCGCGTGGGAGAAACGTATGTAAGACCTCTGACGGCAGTGTTAGACGAGTAGGGAGGGAGGAGCTGGGGGTTGAGGGCTGGTTGTTGGGGTTATTGTTGGGTGTGGAGGGGTTAACAAGCTGTGGTGTCGTCACTAAATCACTCCTAACTGCCCTTTTAGAAGACGACGGCTTGGTCACACCTAGAGCCGAGCAGCGACTGCCCCAAGTCGTAAAGTCGTCTGCTTTGTCAGCAGGACACAATGAAGACTCACGTCTTGTTGCGCTTGTTTGAGTTGGAGCTAATGAGCGAGCCACCTTGCCTGTTGGACAGTGTGGCGGTGGCTTCTCGGATGCTTGGTTGTTTTCAGTCATTCACACGGCCATTCTGTCTCTCTTACAGCGATCTGCAAACAGGGCTGCAACCTTCTGCATGGAGGCTGCACGGTCCCAGGGCAATGCAGGTAAAGGCCTCTTCATTCTCTGTCAACATCAGTATGGTTTGCGTATAGAAATTTAAATTTCGGCAATACAAATATAGCTTGGAGGAGGTACAAAACTAATAATTGATGTGTAAAAAATACATTAAAAAAAATTGATCAAATGTTCCTTTATCCCCAACCAGTCTAGTATCAGTCTCGTTAAAACACATGCATGTAGGTGGAAAGAGCGGCACGTTCAGAAACGGACCCAGGGAGAGTGCTTGGCTGTCAGGGAGCCCACCTCCTTGTCAGTGTGTTTGCTCTGTGCCTTCCTGGCAGACTCTCCCGCCACGGTTCAGGAGAAAAGGGCATCGGGCCACTTGTATTTATAGCCCCCCGAAATCTCCTCTGGAATACCAAACATCCTACCAACTCCCTGCGGCTGGTGGGGGGGGTGGGGGGGGGGGTGGAATTGTACGTTCCACCATCCTTCCGCCCTTCACTGAAGGGAGGTAGAAGATAGAAATTAAGAGCCTGTGGTATTCAGCCGGAAACGGAAGGAGGAAATGACACAACATCCTGTTATCCCCTGGAATTCCCCCCACCCCTCCCATTCCATTTTATCACCCCCCCCCATCCTGCCGGATGGAATGACTCGCTTCACTGGTTACAGGCCGTAACAAGGGATGTTGGAAGCGGAGGGGTGTTAGGTGGGCCACCCAGAGAGGCTCTGGGACAGTGTGTGGCTGACTGACCCCCCCCCCCCCCCTCCCCCCCCCTCCACCCCCCACGTCCATGGTTAAAAACCTCAAAGGAAGGTCCTCTTCCTAACTGGGCTCGATGTCGGCTCCTCTGTTGGGAAATCTTCAAGGTGGGTCCTGACCCTGAAAGACAAATGGAACCTGACAGAGGAATGCGAGCGGCGCGGCCCTCGCCATTTGTGCCGGTACATGTACCGACCGAGGGTGGGGTTTTTATCCCCCCCCCCCCCCCCCCCTTTTCTTTTCTTCACATCAAGACAGAGGCGCTGAGCGGGCTTGCTAAGACACATTATCAAACGCCTGCCAAGTTCCCAAATCATTACTGGCGGGCGGTGCGTTCTGACGCCCTCTCAAGGTTTGGCAACCCGGGCGAGAGACAGGAGGGTTTTTAGGAGGTCCTAGGAGATTTGAACGCAGCCTGCTTCGAGCCCAAAAGCCTACATGTGATACCAGTAAAGGGGTATCCTGGCAACCCTGAGGGTTGACTGTACACACTGGGTGGAAATGTCCCCTCAGGCGCCCTCTGGCAGAGCCTCGACTGAACAGAGGCCTGGAGAGAGTCCTCTTAGAATCCGTCAGTAGGTTCAGTGAAAGACACAGGTTTGAAACCTCAGTGATAAACTGTTACGAAAGAGGTTTTCAGTAGGAGATTCGATGTTGACACGCCTTCACTCTGCTTATGTTGCGATCTTTCAGTCACCTAACAAAAGTTTAGGAAGAGGAGATTACTAGAATGCAAAAGTCTTCCGACAGGCGGCTGAAGGTGGAATGGATGCAGCCCTGCAATTCAGCGTTGCCGACGCGAGCCACCGTTCACCAGCTCCTGCTTAACGACACAGCAAGGCACCGTGAGGTTAGCAGCAGAGCTACCGCAGTCCAGCCTTGTCCTCACGGTGGGAAAAGCATGCGGAGTATGTTTGGACCTCCTCCAGCTCTAACTGTTATGGAGACCTTAAGTACTGTCAGCGGCAGCCTCAGAGTTGTAGCCGTAGCCGGTGCCGTCTGCAGGATGGGGGGGGGGGTGGGGGGGGTGTTCTCAAAATAGCTCAGAATTGACAAGACAGCTGGTTCAACGGCTCCTCAACCACTGGCCTTGAGCGCTAGAAGCAAAAGCATCTCCTTACCTCAGTGGCTGGCATACATGCACACGCATTCTGTTGACAGGAGTGTACGTTTTGACAGACACCGCACACACACACGTGCAGTCAACGCACACACATTCATAGGTGCCATTCACGCTTGGAACAACCAAACCTACCCTAACTCCCCCTCACACTGTTCCCCAGTCCTAATATTAGTTGGCAGGAGGCCTTGAAGTGGATGGATGGATAGTAGGTGTAATTGTGCTTCCCCTCTATCAGACACATTCTCCTCAAAGACTTGCCCTTGCCTCGCAATAAAGAAGCTTGTCCCCTTAGTCTACTCACTGGGTAAAATACTTCGCAGTAAATCCTCTCTGGCTCCGAGCGAATGCACTTAATTAAAACCGATTTACACTACCAGTAAAAGTCTGGACACGTTGGCTCATTAATTTGAATGGGAGGGTGTGTCCCTACTTTTGACTGGTAGTTTATCTACTTGATAAGTGGCCCAGTTCATCATCTAATGGCAGCGACCTGCGTGAGCGTGAAACAGCCAATCGACATCAAAGCGTCGAGACTCGACAAAGACAATGACATCAGCCCTCGCCGCATTTTGCACACCATTCCATAGTTCATTCTCTAATGACGGTTGCTGGATTGTTTTCACGGGAGCCGCGTATTGATGGCGCCCCCCTTGTGTTCGTCAGCTGTAACTACGGCTGGCAGGGCCAGTTCTGTGACGAGTGCGTGCCCTATCCTGGCTGTATCCACGGGACATGTGTGAACCCCTGGCAGTGCAGCTGTGAGAGGAACTGGGGTGGGCTGCTCTGCGACAAAGGTAAGTCCGCACCCTCTTCCCCAAAACACACACACACCGTCTTGCCTCTTGAGCAGCATTACTGAAAGCACAAATCTATACAAGACCTGGGTGCAATTAAGTTCCTTTCCATTTAAATGTGAAGAATGTAGTGATCTCACTGTCAGGTCTTGAGCATGCTGGTGTTTTAGAAGTGAATTCAAAACATTAATTTGGTCGAGATAAAGGGAGGTCGTACCTGCTTCTGCAGGCCTAGCAAGAGGCAGAGCACTGGAACAAATGAGTTCCAACACTGTCAGCATTATTCTGGCAGTTTGGGACAAACTTCTTGTTGGATCTTATGTAACATTGGATTAGTGCCAACTGAATCCACCCCCAAGCGTGAACACACACACACACACACCATCTTACTGCAGCACTGATACTTTTTTATGGCGGTGTGATTCGAGTAGCCGCAAGGACATGCGATCCCCCGTCTCCTCTCCTCCATCGCTGCAGCCTCTGGAGATGAGGACAGAGGCTTGAGTTGAATCCCTCCTGGTTTAGTGACCAGCACTGCTGGCTCCTGTGGATGTGCAGGGGGGGGGGGGGGGGGGGGGGGGGGGGGCAATTTAGCCTGAGCTGCCAGCTTCGGTCCTGGAGAGAGTTGGGGTGTGTGTGTGTGTGTTTCGAGGGCAAGGCTACAGAATTTGGAGGAATGCTCCAGTTCCTAACACGAGAGATTGTTTTTTTCCATTTTCAACTGTGCGAATGTGCGGGGAGTCAGTTGGCTCAGCGGGGTTAAGGCGTATGGCTCACGACTGGTGTTCAATTCCAGGCTGTGACTGTGATGTTGTGTCCTTAGGCAAGGCACTTCACCGTACTTGCCTCAGAGGGGACTGTCCCTGTACTTGCTGCAAGTCCCTGTGGATAAAAGCATCTGCTAGATGATTAAATGTAAATGAATGTGTGTGTACGCACATCCCCCCCCCCCTCCAGATCTGAACTACTGTGGCCGACACCAGCCGTGCGTCAACGGAGGCACCTGCATGAACACAGAGCCGGACGAGTACCACTGCGCCTGTCTAGACGGCTACTCCGGCAAGACCTGCCAGATCGGTGAGAGGAGCACAGCCTGGGGGCCTGGCTGTGGGGTGCCTGGGGGCCTGGCCGTGGGGGGCCCGGGGGCCCTCCTCCTCCTTCACTGTCACCTCATCAAGCTTCTGTGGCCCCCCCTACCAGATTCTTTCATCCCTCAGTCCCACTTTTCTGAACTTTGGATTTCGTCCCCTCTCTAGCCGAACATGCCTGTACCTCCAACCCTTGTGCCAACGGAGGCACCTGCCACGAGGTCCAGACCGGGTTTGAGTGTCACTGTCCGCCAGGCTGGGAGGGCCCCACCTGTGCTAAAGGTTAGAATCTCCTCCTCCTAACTCTGGCTGAAGTCGGCGCCAACGTTTGTCCCACCACCCCTACCTCCGAAAAATGGATGACTGGGTCTCTGGTTTTTTTTCACCTCTTGTTTTCACTTCTAGCTTTACAACCCACTACCAACCTGCATCCCTCCGTTCTCTGTGTGTGTGTGTGTGTGTGTGTGTGTGTGTGTGTGTGTGTGTGTGTGTGTGTTCCGGTGGGGGGCCTGGCCTCATAGGGGCCAGGATTAGACACACCACTGATACCCATCAGGGGAAGACCTGCCAAGGAAGGATTTACATAATCTGCCATCACTTTGAACCAGCCCGCATTGGAGGCACAATGAGTTGTGAACATGGCGTTGTGTTGTTGGGTTTTAAATTCCCCTCCTACACACACACACACGCACGCACAGGTCCTGTTAGCATCCGTACGTGTCTCAATGCTCCTGCACGCACACACACCCCACTAAAATGCTCACATCTACAACGCCCCCCCCCCCCCCCCCCCCCCAGCCTCCACATCTGCCATATCTGGCAGGTCTTGGCACCCAGGTTAGAGCCTCATGCTGGAATTTGGCACCAGACTCTATCTCACCAAGGTGCCCAACCCCTCTCCCCATAACCCCATCTTACTCCCCAACCGTAGACCTCCCCCTGTATCTCAGTCCATCATGTTGATGTTGGTGTGTGTGTGTGTAACATGCTGAGACTTGCATGTGCGTGTGCGTGCATCTCCCTTTATGTCGATATTAAAAGTGCATTGATGTAACTTTAATAGGAGCTAATCTGCTAGACCCAGGATTACGCTAGCAGCTAATCATGTTACACCACCGTGACCATCTACCCTCTCTACCTCTCCCTCTCTCAGCAGACCAACCCCATCTCCCCGTCTCCTTTTAACCTCTCAGCCACCTTACTATCTTGTCCTCCAGCCTCTCCTCTCGCCTGCAGTCGTTTCTCTGTATGCATCACCCATATTTCGCAAATGATCTGACCTAAAGTGTTTGTGCCTCTCTCTCTTCTGTCTTCAGACATAGACGAGTGCGCCTCCAGCCCCTGTGCCCAGGGGGGGACGTGTATCGACCTGGAGAACGGCTTCGAGTGCATGTGCCCTCCGCAGTGGGCTGGGAAGACCTGCCAGATAGGTAAGGGTCTAGATTGCAGTCTGGAGGAGCTGTCGTGCTGCTCGGCAACCTTTGCAAACACATTCCCGAACAGTTTTTTTGTTTGTTGTTGTTGCATGTTTTAATGTAATGCGTTTTAGTTTTCAGTTTTACAATGCTTTCCGACTACTCTGCCATATCTAAGTAGCGTGTTTGTCAGTCGTATTGTTTATGGTATTCATTATTCCGAATGTCCAGTTACCGTAAGATGTGGCTAGCCTAAGGGGGGGGGAGGATTGGCGGCTAGTCGGAGCAAAGATGAACCCAAGACGTCGGCTTCATCTTACAAGACTGCAAGCCGTCTCACTTTCCAGCCTGCAAGACCTCACCTACCTGAGCACTAAGAGGGGGGAGGGAGGATGGGGGGGGGGGGGGGGGGGGGAGGAGGGGGGAGGGGGAGCAGCGGGGTGTCTGATTCCAGAGAGGGACAGGTGTGCAACTGAACAGACTAGCACTCCTGAGGGACTGCCTTCCTCCTGAATATTTAATGAGCACCCAGGCTTGCTTTCAGTTTTTTTTTTGTCTCCCTGGGAATTGGGAAAGGAAAGGAAGGGGGGTGGGGGGGGGGTTGCAAGAAGATGAAAGGGTCTTGTGTGTCACCTGCTGTTTTCGATGGGATTGGCTTCACATACGAGTGGGGAGGGGGGATGGGGGGGGGGGACAGGAAGAGGAGGAGGAGGGGGAACAGGAAAAGCAGAGGCAGCCAGCTGCCTTGCGATGACGTCGCTGTCAGTTCCTGCGAGGCGCCTCAGAATGCTGTTCCACCAGGTTATCTGCCCTTTCTGTGAGACGTGTCAGGAAGAAACACTTCACGTTTATCGGTGACTTTGTGAAGAAGGAGAAGCCCTTTTCATTAGAATGTTGACGTCGCTGCTTTCTCAACGTAACTCGCAGCGCTGGTGTGTTGGTGGAGGGCCTCAGTGTGATTTCAGCATCTTCCTCGGTTTTCGGTCGCTCTCTCATTCTGTCTCTGACGGTTTTGCGCCGTTTTTTTCTTGTTTACCTTCACAGATGCTAATGAGTGTGTGGGGAAGCCATGTCTAAACGCTTATTCTTGCAAAAATTTAATTGGTGGATATCACTGCGACTGCTTTCAAGGATGGTCCGGAAAGAACTGTGATATCAGTCAGTATTGGTTTTCCTCAAGTATCCTAGCTTCCGTCTCTTAACTTTCACTCTTGTCCCTTTATATTTTTCAATCCTTTGCCGCAGGGCTCCTTTTTTACCCTTTGGGCACCTCGCATAGCGACAGTCTCTTGTCACTGCTCTTTAAAGCGGCTAATTTTCTTATCTGTTGTCCACTATCGGATTCTGTACAGAACAGAACACACCAACAGGACCTTTGTGGTTTCACCTGCATGCCGGACGCTTCTACTTCACCGATTATTTGTTCGTTAAAGCTTGACTAACTTTCATCTTTTGATTCATTAACACTGGCATGCTGTGATTCAGTTGCAGTTGTTGAGCAGTGTAATTCAGACGTCTGTGTCTAAAATCTCTCTTCCCCTCCTGACAGATGTAAAGACCTGTCATGGACAGTGCCAGAACGGAGCAACATGCAAGGTAACTATGACGATGATTCTGCGTCCCCCGTTCATTTGAACTGTGAGGCTCTGTCTGCTGTAGTTAGGTGGACAACTGGTTTTCAGCCTCAGAAATATAGTATCAAAAGATTTCAGAGGTAGTCATCTTTTTCAGTCCCCATCCGGAAGTTATTCTCAATCAAAGAAACTTCTGGATGGGAGTCCAAACTTCTTGATTTTGAAAACCGTGTCCCGATGACGTCCTTTAAAAGCTTTTACACTCCTGGACGAATGAGTGCCTACACTGGCCACTATGTTACTGTCCCAAATAGGATTTCCACGATCGTGTGGGGGTGCCGTCGCCGTTTCAAATTCCCTGGTTAAATGTCCGTGTTGAGTTCCAAGATGTGCGTGTTTAATCCACTGTTCTCTCTCTCTCTAGGAGGGTCCACGGGGTTACCGCTGTCAGTGCCCGCCTGGTTTCGTCGGCACGCATTGCGAGATTCAGCGTAACAAGTGTGCCAGCGGACCCTGTCACAACGGCGGGCGCTGCCACTCGGTGCTGGACGGCTTCGTCTGCGAGTGTCCGGCCCAGTTCTCCGGGGAACTCTGCGAGGTAGAGGTTCTGCTTCTAAATCGAGGGGGTTCCGTTACGCGAGGAGCGTTGCGTTCTTCAACGGAACAAATCGTCCCTCCATTTTTGTTTCTAAACATGAAAAAGGGGTTTGCTCTCCCGACAGAAAAATGTATAAATCTGCGGCCAACTTTTGAGTCGGCCCTCCCTCACGGTTTAAAGCAGTATTATCAGATCCCTATCGGCCAATAGGCTGTGTTATCCGCAACATAACAACAGGTAAGAGTGTGCTCACGGCAGTCTGTCCTCACACAGGCAGGCAGACTGAGTGTGCTGGACAGGTGCCAGTCCTGATTTAGTGATAGACTAAAAATAAGAGCCCCCTTGAATGAGTAAATTGGCTCCCTGCCTACACACTCCTAACAGGGCACTTAGAAAGACACACTCATGCCTACCGTGACATGCGTCCTTTATTAGACCCTGATGCGTTCCTAATGGTACAGCTCTCCCGGAGCACAACAATATTCAATGTCACGGATGACATGCTCAGCTCAGCGTCTTGGTGGGAAAACAAAGCCTCCCAATCGAAAAAAGTCTTTTGGAATCGTTCGTCATCGAAAGGATTGGCCTTCGCGACGGCCGAGGACTGACGCTGTCGTCGTTTGTTACCAGGGCGTCAGGTCCTCCGAGGGCTGTGTAAAAACAGTCATCTCGTTCTAAAGTGTGTTTCCACCTCAGATGGATGGTGATTCACGACTCTGGAAGACCTCGGACGCGTTCGTTTACATCTCACTGACGCTCTCTGATGGTTTCAGAGCTCAGGAAAGCCGGGTTGTTAAACAGAATAGAGTAAATATCTCTGACCTGTCATTCACGCTCAAATAAACACCGTTTGTAGGTCTTTGTACGTTTGTGCCCGTGTGCACGTATCTGACCGCAAACCATCTTCTGCTCAGCCAGTTTCTAACACTATCGACGTCTTCAGTCGATACCTTAAATGGCAGCGAGTGAGACCCATGATTTTACACTCTTAAATTTTGTTTAAGTGCTGCATTTCTCCCTCCAGGTTGTATAGTGTGTGGGCTCCTGTGTCTCAGAACTCCAAATAACCACGCCGGCGTGTCTGTTTTCCGTGTGCAAAGCAGGCGAGAGGTTAGAGCTGCAGGTAGATCCTGGTGATGAGCTTACAGCGCCCCCCCCCCCCCTCAGGGTGTGTTTATCTTCGTCTTTAAAAGGAGGATCGCCTTATAGTCGAAGAGTTAATCTCACCTGCCAGCTCGTTTTATTGGCCCGTCGTTTCTTTTCCGCGTTCATCTCCATTTCCCTCCTTCCCTCCCTCACTCGTACTACCCCCACACACACACGCTCTCTCCCACGCAGCCACTTCTGACGCCCACACACACTTTCCTCAAATGCTGCTTTCGTGCGATGGAATTCAGTCTTAGTGAGTGATTCTCTGTCCTGGCGTAGTTTTCACGAACCCTGAACTCCCGCCAAATCACATTTTCAAGTGTTGGGTATTTCTTTCATTTTTTTGGGACCACCTGACGAAGCTTCCTCATTGGTTCTCCCTCCCAGGTACCGAGCTGGTCCCCCTCGAACCCGTGTGAGCCCAGCCCCTGCCAGAACGAGGCGGAGTGTCACAGCTTGGTCGGGGACTTCTACTGCGCCTGTCGCGAAGGCTACGAAGGCAAAACCTGCTCGGACCTCCAGGGCCACTGCAGGACGACCCCCTGCCAAGGTGCTCCACTCTCAGCAGCCTACCTTGTAGCCATAGAATGAAGAGCCTTAGAAACAGGGAGGCAGTTGGTTGAACGGCTAAGGCGTTGGGCTAGTGATTTGAAGTTTGCGAGTTCGATTCCCGCCTGTAGCAACATGATGTTGTGTCCTTGGGGCGAGGCACTTCACCCTACTTGCTTCAGGGGGTACGTCTCTGTACTTGCTGAAAGTCGCTCTGGATAAGAGCGTCTGCTAAATGTTAATGTCAACATAGTTCGAGAAACTATAATTGCAGTCCTGTCAGCGAAATGTTATGCGGTTTCTTAAAAGTGTTTAGTCAGTAGCATTTTTTCCTTATTGTTAGTTTGAACCAGATTGTAAATGTAGTAGCTCAATTTGATCCCCCCCCCACTTGCAGTAATTGACAGTTGCACTATCACCGTGGCGACCAATGAGACAGCGGAGGGGGTGCGTCGCATCTCGTCTAACGTGTGTGGCCCTCGGGGGCGTTGCATCAGCCAGCCGGACGGCAACTTCACCTGTGCCTGCAACCCTGGATTCAGTGGAACCTACTGCCACGAGAGTACGTGTCCACCCCCCCCCAGCTCCCCCCCCCCCCGCTCCTCCCCTGCTCCTCCCACCCCCCCCCCCCGCTCCTCCCACAACCCCCCCTGCTCCTCCCACCCCCCCGCTCCTCCCACACCCCCCCCCGCTCCTCCCACCCCCCCCCCGCTCCTCCCACAACCCCCCCTGCTCCTCCCAGAACCCCCCCCCGCTCCTCCCACAACCCCCCCTGCTCCTCCCACACCCCCCCCCTGCTCCTCCCACACCCCCCCCCTGCTCCTCCCACCCCCCCCCCCGCTCCTCCCACAACCCCCCCTGCTCCTCCCACCCCCCCCGCTCCTCCCACAACCCCCCCTGCTCCTCCCACACCCCCCCCCCTGCTCCTCCCACAACCCCCCCCGCTCCTCCCACCCCCTCCCACAACCCCCCCTGCTCCTCCCACAACCCCCCATGCTCCTCCCACACCCCCCCCCCCTGCTCCTCCCACCCCCCCCGCTCCTCCCACAACCCCCCCTGCTCCTCCCACAACCCCCCCTGCTCCTCCCACACCCCCCCCCCTGCTCCTCCCACAACCCCCCCCGCTCCTCCCACCCCCCCCGCTCCTCCCACAACCCCCCCCCACTCCTCCCACCCCCCCCCCCCGCTCCTCCCACAACCCCCTGCTCCTCCCACAACCCCCCGCTCCTCCCACAACCCCCCCTGCTCCTCCCACAACCCCCCCTGCTCCTCCCACAACCCCCCCGCTCCTCCCACAACCCCCCCGCTCCTCCCACAACCCCCTGCTCCTCCCACAACCCCCCGCTCCTCCTCGACCTCCTGCTGTCCTGTCTTTCTTCCTGACCCCCCCCCCCCCTCCTCCTCCTCCTCCAGTCCTTCTGGAATGCTAAGTCTTCTCTCTTGGATTGTTCCAGACGTGAACGACTGCGTGAGCAAGCCGTGTCGCAACGGCGGCACCTGCATCGACGGCATCAACTCCTTCCAGTGCTTCTGCCCCGATGGGTGGGAGGGGCGTCTCTGTGACATCAGTGAGTCAGCCTCCTCCCCCTCTGTGGCCCTATCACACCTCCGCTCTCATGCTCCACGTTGTCTTGATGGCTCAGGTACAGCCTCGCTGGCTCAGAGGCCTGAGCGGCTCCTGATCCTCCCTCTGAGCTCCGGACGCAGCTCTCTGTTGTTTTTGTTGATTCAGTCTGCAAGTACGGCCTCAACTGACATGGCTGCTAAGATGGTTACTTTAATGGCAGCGATGCAGTTAAGACCGGAAGTCTCTCCAGACTAGCTAGATCACAGATGTCAAATTCCAGTCCTCGCTGGAGGGTCGCTGTCCTGACAGTGTCAGATGTTTCCCTGCTCCAGCATGCCTCTACAGAGCTTGATAACAACCTTTCATTAGAATCAGGTGTGCTGGAGCACAGGGAAACATCTAAAACCTTCAGGACAGCGACCCTCAAGGACTGGAGTTTGACACCCCTGAGCTAGATGCAACAGCGAAAGTTGGCCTAACCTCTGATTTGTAACTCCTCCTTTTAAGCTGAAGCTGTTTGAAACGGCACACGCCTCACTTCATCCCGTCTCATCCCTCTTCCTCCAGATGTCAACGAATGTAGGCGCAACCCGTGCAAGAACGGCGGCCTCTGTTTGGACCTGGTGAACGACTTCTACTGCCAGTGTACCAACAACTGGAAAGGAAAAACCTGCCATTCTCGTGAGTCCACTGTCCTAAATCTTTGCTTCAGCCACCATACGTGCCTCAGGGTAAATGTACGTCCCTCTGGGTGAGAGCATCTGCTAAATGTTCACGTACTTGATTTCCTTGCGGTTTCACCTCAGGTGAAAGTCAATGTGACGCTAGCACTTGCAGCAATGGCGGCACCTGTTACGATCACGGAGACGCCTTCCGGTGTGCCTGCCCTCCGGGGTGGGGTGGAAGCACCTGCAACACAGGTGGGTGTCTGTATTTCACGACAGAACTTCTTTAGAACCACATTTCTCATAGTCCCATTTCAGTTGCGTACGCTTACCTTTCCTCTGTCTCCTCTCCCTCGTTAGCCAAAATCAGCACCTGTGCCTCCAGCCCTTGCTCCAACGGGGGCACCTGCGTGGGGGGGGGCGATGCCTTCACCTGCATCTGTAAGGAGGGCTGGGAGGGTCCCACCTGCGCCCACAGTGAGTGCTGCCTGCCCTGCCACACTCTCACCAGCGTTGCATAGTCCAGAGGGGCTAGCTTGGCAAACTTAGCTCCTAAATGAAGAATTCAATTCACAGAATATTTTTTTTTAATCTCTCAATATTGTTTATGTATGTATATAAATATGTGTTTTATATTTGTTCCTTACCTGTTTTTAGACACCGATGACTGCAACCCTCATCCATGGTACGTAACAGTCTGCCCTTTTGAACAGTCCAGCTTTAGCAGGCTTGATGCTGCTTGTCCTTCTCTGGTCCAGCTCCTCCCCGCATTGACACCATCCCATCCCCCGCGCACACACAAACACACACCCATATCAACTGTCATATTTGACCATGCACAGAGACTCTCCAGAGCGGATACGGCTCAGGGTTTATGGGGCGGTGGGAAGGCTAGAGGGTAGGTGTTCCTAAATCATCCGCGAATCCAACCTGGGTGACCGGGGGGGGCTGGTTTGAAATGAATGGGGTGAGGGGCGCACACAATGAGATCTGGGGTTCTAAAAGAGTCCTGTCCCGTCCCCCTTGTCCAGCGGAGAGAAGGACGTGGAGGAAAGCGTTAGATAGTGACTTCTCCTCCCCCTTTTTCCTCTCTGGCTTTCTTCTCTAGTGACCTGGGAGGGGGGAGGTGGGGGACGGGGGTCACTAGAGGATGGGGGTCTTGGGGAGGGAGGGAGTGTGGAAAGGGTAACCGCAGGGTCATTAGCATTTGAAAGGCTTGTTGGGGGCGGTATTGATGAGCGGAATCGAGCCTTTGTGACTCGCATACCTAGTTTTCACACACACAACCCACACGCTTTCTTTTGTTACCCTGATCCAACAAGGAATGTGTCTCGGGATCGCTGGGGTTTGATAAGGTCTCCTCTCTCTTCCTTCCTGCTGACTCAGCTACAACGGCGGGATCTGCGTCGATGGCGTCAACTGGTTTCGTTGTGAGTGTGCCCCAGGGTTTGCCGGACCTGACTGCCGCATTAGTGAGTATTACACCCTCGCTCCTACTAAGAACCAGATCCCATACCTAAACATTAAACGGAGGACGCCCCCCCCCACCCCTCCCCCCACGCCTGATCCCCGTGACCTCCCCTTCTATGTAGAGGTCATTCCTTCTTTTTGTCTCGCGGACACACACACACGAGTGAATCATTCAGTGACTCTGAAATTCCTCTCTGCTCTCCCCTAACCCTAACCCTAACCCTTACACTTAACACCTGTTTTCTCACACATCAAGAACGGTTTCTAAAACACGGTCTTCTGAACCGTCTTCTAGCCCGACGGTCTTCAAGTGAGGGAACCAGTATTGCCCTGTGTCCTTCATGAAAGAAAATAAATGTATATATTTATGAGGAAAATAGTACCCCCCCCCCCCCCCCCCCCCACCACCCAAAGAGTTAATGGAGCGTTTTAGTCAGGCATGCCATTGTCTTAGCTTGTGACATCAGTTTGAGTGCCGTTGTGGAATTGACTGAAAATCTCCTCGACTTGGTTCCCTCCTTCAGACATAGACGAGTGCCAGTCGTCCCCCTGTGCGTACGGAGCCACCTGTGTGGACGAGATCAACGGCTACCGCTGTCTGTGCCCGCTGGGGCGGACGGGCGGCAGATGCCAGGAGTGTGAGTCCTCATGTCTCACATGCTCAAACGCACAGTCTCGCATGCTAATGTGTTTGTAGAGTCTACTGAAGTTCTCCAGCTGATGTGTGTGTGTGTGCGTAGTCATAGGTATAGGGAAGACCTGCCACTACGCTGGTCTGCAGTTCCCCCATGGTAGTCGATGGGAAGAGGGGTGTAACAACTGCCACTGCGTCGATGGCAGCGTGGAGTGTACCAAGGTAATATTTCACCCGTGTCACTTTGCACACTCTATGTACGGTTCGTTCTCTTACTCTACCTTCCTTCTAAAGCTCTCTCTTGTAAGTCGCTTTGGATAAAAGCGTCTGCTAAATGAATAAATGCAAATGTAAGACTGCACCAAGGAAAATCTATCGTTTATCCACGGACAACGGTGTGCCCCCCTCCCTTCCCTCCCACCCCCAGGTCCTGTGCGGGCGCCCCCTGTGCCTTCTCCGGGAGCCCCCGTCTCGGCACGCAGAGCTCCACGGACGGCCGTGCCCAGGGGGGCGAGAGTGCCAGGAGCACGGCTTTCTCACCTGCTTCTCTCCCCCTTGCCACCAATGGGGGGTCTGCTCCCCGCCGGACCCCCCTCCTCCGCCCGACGTGCCCACCAAGTGCCAGCCCAACAGCGGGCACCTGGACAACAACTGCGCTCGCATCACGCTCATTTTCAACCGGGTTAAAGTTCCAGTGGTACGTGTGTGTGTGTGTGTGTGCGCCCACAGCGGACACTTGCTCTGGTCGTCTTCCCGGCAGTTCGGGACTCACTCCTTCTCCGCCTGATCTTGTGTTTGTGTCTCCCCCTCAGGGTACGACCGTTGAGAACATCTGCTCGGAGCTGAGGTATCTCCAAGCCACTCGAACCCTAGCCAAAGACCGCGCCTTGCTTCTGCTGTGCGACCTGTCTAACTCTGATCCCAACACTGTAGAGGTGGCCATAGTAAGTGTGCTCCTAGAATGACGATCAGGAGGAACCTGTCAAAAATGTTGGCCCTCGTAATTATCGCTGTGAATACAGTGGAGCAGGGGTCTCAAACTCGTAACATTGAGGGCCAAGAGGGTGCAGGTTTTCGTGTCAAGCGAGCACTACGCCAGATGATTTCACTAAGTAGAGAAACTCGGCAGTGAAATCAGCTGGCGTAGTGCTCGATGAAAACCTGCACCCTCTTGGCCCTCGATGACACGAATTTGAGACCACTGAAGAAAAAAAAACCGTCCCTAGTGGAAAGCCCATAGCTCTTGCGTACACTCGCTTTCCCATTCACCTCCCCTCCCCGTGTCTTCTCAGTCGTTCCAGCCGGAGAAGCAGCCTGATCACACTCTGATCCAGCAGGCAGCCGGCGCCATCGTCAACACGCTCTCCAAGCGACAGAACAGCACCGTCATGCTGGCCATCGTTGAGGTCAAAGTGGAAACGCAGGTCATGCCCCCCTCTGCTGGTGAGTAATACCCTGAGGTGTCCTCCCAGGGCTGGGCTCCCCAGGGCAGGGCTCCCCAGGGTTAGGCTCCTCAAAGCTGGGCTCTCCAGGGCTGGGGTCCCTAGGGCTGGGCTCTCCAGGGCTGGGCTCCCCAGGGCTGGGCTCCCCAGGGCTGGGCTCCCCAGGGCTGGGCTCCCCAGGGCTGGGCTATCCAGGGCTGGGCTCCCCAGGGCTGGGCTCCCCAGGGCTTGGCTATCCAGGGCTGGGCTCTCCAGGGTTGGGCTCCCCAGGGTTGGGCTCCCCAGGGCTGGGCTCCCCAGGGCTTGTTGCAATGTTACGTTACGTATGCAAGTCTAACTTAACAATGGCATTTTGCTTGATCAAAATCAGAATGCCATGCAAGTTACAACAAACACAGAATTTACGGCGGCAGGATAGAGCAAACATAGAACAAATACGGACTTAACCCTTGACGCGCCAAAGTTGCAACATAGCAACAACACAACTAGCAACATTGCTGGATCATTTGATAATGTCTGCGTGTGTTTAAAGTAGTACTGGGTTTTTAAACCCATTCTCCTTTTTTTTCCTTTTTCTTCCTTCACTTCCTGGCTCTTCTCACCTTCCCTCTCCTCTTTCTCTTCCTCTGTCCATCCTCGGGGTCTTGTAGACTACCTGGTGCCTGTCCTCTGTGGGCTGTTCTGCATCCTGTGCCTCTTCTGCGTCATCGTCTGCGTGTGGTGGACTCGCAAGCGCAGAAAAGGGCGGGAGAGGCGGGCGCGTGCCACCGCCGAGGAGAGCGTCAACAACCAATGGGAGCCCCTGCGGCCTGTGGCGGCCCGCCAGCAGCAGCAGCTCAAGGAGAACAACAGGGAGGCGCAGCAGGAGCGCAAGAAGCTCATGGGCTCCCCCTTGAGGACGTGTGACGGAGGGGAGGAAGAGGAGGAGGAGGAGACGGAGGGAGAGATGGAGGTGGAGCTGGAGGATGGAGGGGCAGAGTCTGGAAAGAGGCCTGTCTGTAAGTACTCTAAGAATGAGGTGCAGTCCATGGCGGTCGTGATCTGCACCATGCAGAGCTCCAGCTCGCCCCTCAAAGCACCTCACCGGACCACCTACAACCCAAAAGACAACCGCTGGAAAAATGTCAATGCCGCCAATGGCGGCCAAGATCATTGCGTGTAAAGCAGACTTGCTCCGCTCCCTTAAGCGAAGAGAAAAGGGGACATTTGAACAACTAAGAAAGAGGAAAAACACATTTTTTCGTTTAAAAGAGAACCAGTTGGTTTGAATTCAGTTTTGTTGCTGTCATCTGTAAGATACTTTCTGGATGCAAAAGGCGTTTTTTGGCTTTAGTTGACATTAGCATTTTTATTTTTTTATGTACAGATGATATGTATTACTTCATAGGCCTGCAGTCCTTTTGAAATGTACCGTTTGAAAAAGAAAAGTCTGAATGGAGGGGTGAAACAAGACCCTTTATAAAGAAGTTTTTTGTTTACAGATGATTGTGGATTTCTTTTATTCCGAACTGTCTCCCTCAGTGTGGAGAACACGAGTTAAAAGGGGGTTAGGGGAAATATTTTGGGTGGCTGACCGTGACGACCATGGCAAAAACCCCACCCTCCTGTCCGTCTCACCTTGGCACACCAGCCTGTCTACGTGTGGCCGTGCTGCGCCAGCCTTACCAAGCTCACAGCCTGGAGTGTGCTCAAGCGGGACGGAGGGGGAGAACCCCAGTGCCTACGATGTGGCCTTCTATTCTTTGTCTCCCGACTCTCGGTTTTCTTGGCAGAAAGCTCTTTTTAAGACTTTTGCAGTATTTTGAGTTGGTAGGAAGTGCCTTCAGTGAGTCTCCCCCACACTCCCAGGTGTCACTGCTCTGTTTGACCTCCCTGTGGTTAGAACTCAGTGAGTCTCCCCCACACTCCCAGGTGTCACTGCTCTGTTTGACCTCCCTGTGGTTAGAACTCAGTGAGTCTCCCCCACACTCCCAGGTGTCACTGCTCTGTTTGACCTCCCTGTGGTTAGAACTTGGTCGAAGGGAGTCGGTGTGAATTTGGAAATTCCACTCCCCCCCCCCCCTTCCCTCCCCTCACACCAAACACCGTTCAAGGTATTTGATTAAAAAAAAATAAACAAAGAAAAGAAATCAATCTGTACATACGTGTATATACTAAAGGAGTCGCTGTGTATATTTGAATTTAGTAATTTAAAAGTCACATTTTTATTAATATTATTGTTATTATTATTATTATTATAATAATTATTATTTGGATTCTTTTTAATTTTTTTTACAATGCCATTCCTTTTATTTATGCCATTTGACAGGGAGGTTTTTTTAACTGTTCACAGTAGAAGATACAGGGCCCCATAGTTAAGAGCAGCTGCGTAAGGTTACCATCTGTAAGGGATTTATGAAGGGTTTATCAGGGGTTAATAAACTGTCTTTATAGATACTCCAGTTGTCTATATGATGTTAACCCCTGTGTGAACTGGTTGTTATTACACTTGCCAGATGGTGTACAAGTCGTTCGACGTGCTTTCTAAATACACAAGTACACATATGAATGCTATAACTTAAGACAACACCCCATGCTGTTTATATGGGTGGAGAATATGGTCTAAGCTGTGCAATTTGCAACAGAATATACCATTGTGATTTAATGTTGATTGTTGAATTTATGTATTGTATTATGTTGTTTACTTTCTGAACAATTTCCTTTCAGTCGTGTTTGTACTCAATGATTATTTTCACAGCTGAGGTGCAGTAGTTTAAATACGTTTATTTTATTTTTTACGTATTTTTATTTTTTACATCTAGCAGTTATGCATTCATATGTCATTTCGATCAAGACAGGAAAACGACAAACCAGTTTGGCAAGTTACAGTAGGCGACAGTCACCACATTGATAGTATTGACGGAAAAAAGACATTTTCTACAGTGTGAACAGTTTGAGAATTTTAAACCCATCCCAAAACTTTTATTGTTGGTGCCTTAATGGTGGCGTAATGCCTATTTGTGTAATCAACAGTCATCTTTTTTATGTTGTTGGTTTGTTTTGACAATTAAGGAAAGTAACAAAAAAATTGTGTGGTGTAATTGTGGCATGTTTCTTTTGCATCAGTAAAGCTCTCTCCCTGTCTCAGTTTGCTGTCATGGAGTTTTCTGGAAGAAAAACACATTAATGGACTCTCGTAAAACCTCTTGGCTTTTGTACAGTATGTGGATGCCAGTTTGTCAAACCATGTAAAAAAATAATAATGTACCTATATTGTCCACATCTGCCTTCCAGCCTGCATTTTGGATCAAGGCTTTAATGAAGGGAACAATGTTTTGTTATCATGCAGTTGTATTTTTGAGGTACCAACTCAATCCAAAATGACTTACCTCAGAAGTTGGCAGTGACTGATTTTTGTTCTTGTTTCAATATTTTGGTTTTGTTTCATTTTGCCGTTCAAATCCATGTCTGATTTAGCCACCATGTTTCCTTAATGGGACACCGCAAAATAAAAATAAAAATTCAAACACTAATTCCAGACAGATGGTTTAACTAATCTATATATGTGTTAATGGGGGGACAAAGATAGTGGAGGCAGTTGTTAAAATTTTTTTTACAAAATCAAGAAATCTAAGAAAATGAAAACAGCTTCAGTTACTTTTAGTCGATTTTTGGACTGTTCTCAGAAAAATAAATGATCGAATTAGTTTATTTTTGAAGTCCTGAAATGGCATGCTGTGTACTGGTATGCTGTAGAACTGGATCCTAAATAATGTAGAGTGGAATTAGTCTATTTTTGCAATGCGTACTGAATAGATGTTTGGATGTAAAGGAGTTCATTTTCCATAAATTAGTCTGTCAGATGTCTTTGTTGCTGAACAATTGTTTCATCAGCTTAACTAGTTTCCCCAAAATATATCAACCATGACTGCAAAACAAGTACCGTAAACATACACATCTTGCAATCCAGTCATGCACTGTAAGATAAATTCCATTCCAGCTTGAAAACTTGCCCCATTTTGGCCTTGCTTCAGCGGAGGCCTGAGGATGAGCTGGAGATCGATCGATATGTTCCCTCCCTCCTGAATCTTTCGATCACTGGTTCCATCCCTCCAATGAAGCCCCATCTCCAGTCCTGGGCCGATGAGCTCTCCTCCAATGGCAGAGCTCGGCTTGCCCTGGCTTCATGGTGTGTGAGATGTTATGATGCAGGCCAGTGGGGTGGAGTTCTTCCCGTCTCCCTCGGGTGCCCCTGGCACTAATGGGACCTTCCTCGGTCGGAAAGACCGGATCGACTTACACATCTTGGAGGAAGCGGAAGAGTCACCATCAGTCTGTCTCACAGTGAAGGCGATGGGGTTACAGATGGATATGAGCAACAAAGATGGTGGGAAAGAAATAGGATGTTAGGGTGGAAAGATAATGTGGAGGAGTATTATCTACATCCATATAATATGTGGCGTTAAGAAGCAGAACTGCAGTCTACGCAACAGACCAATCCTACAGAAAAGCTTCAGGTTTCTGTAAATATTGATATTGTGCCAGAAAACGATTCATACTCTAGACCTGTGTAGAACTGAGAATGGACTGGGTCTATTTCAGAATCCAGTCAACACTAGGTTTTAGTTTCACCATATTACACCTTGTAATGTAAGTGACTTTACAAGGTGGGCCTCATGGAATGGATAACATGTCTGTAGTTCCCACGGTCATTTGAGGTCACAGCTATTAATATATTCTAAATGACATCATGCATATAGAAATAAATAATCCTCAGCCTCCTATTTCAAAGCAAGGACCTTCTGTGTGAATTGAAACATGCAGAGTCTTTGTTGGGAACATTCTTTGATGGTCTGATATTCACCTCAACCATAAGTATCTCCCAACTTTCTTGACTTGATCAAAGTAAGATTTGTTCGTAGTTGAGCATAGTTATTTTGCGAGGGTCCTTAAAAATGAAAAAGAAAAGATAAAGATCATAGCTTTGAAAAACAGACTGGAAGGTCAATAAAAAGTATTTTTTCTGGTAAAAAAAACAACAACAAAAAAAACAACCTTCACCCTGACCCTTACATGTACATGTGCTGTACTGGGATAGCAGAGGGACTGTCTATCCTTCCTCTCTCAGACTGCCCACAGTAAGGTGACACCAGATACCTGGATTGTCTCCAGGCAGTCAAGGATGTCTATAAGTGTGTCCTGTCTGCTCTCTGGCAAACAGAAGACAGCTAAAAACTAGACTGTAGGTCAGGCACCTTTAGAAGTTCAGTAATGAATTAACCATCTTAAGGGACCCAACATGCTCAACATGGGGGTGAAGATAAAAAGAAAATATGATTAAGTTCCACTTCTGAATTGATGTCCTTGGTAGCTTTTCATGTGAATGGATGGCTGTTATTTCAGCCACCTGTTCAGCTGCTTCACCAAAAAAATACTGTATATATGTATTAAGGAGCATGATGGATGACAAGGTCCAGCATGCACATGAAGGGAATGACAGTGTAATCTCCATCTGTCATTTCAGTATTTGTACATCTATGAATGTGTTTCTTTACTCATCCAATTGAGATGGCAGCTGGGTCTCAGGATGTTGGTGGAGAACTGTCCCACACACACACACACACACACACACACATCCCTCATGGTTCTGTAAGCTGGCACGAGAGCTCACGCAAGATGCAGCTGGCGTTGATGGCCTGGCGGAAGGCCGGAAGCCTGTCCATGGAGCGCTGGCTGGGGGGGAAAGGTGGGCGCTGCATGGCTGCCACTGGAACTCCCCATGGGCACCGCAGCATGGCTCAGGTCTCCAGCAGCATGGCTCAGGTCTCCAGCAGCATGGCTCAGGTCTCCAGCAGCATGGCTCAGGTCTCCAGCAGCATGGCTCAGGTCTCCAGCAGCATGGCTCAGGTCTCCAGCAGCATGGCTCAGGTCTCCAGCAGCATGGCTCAGGTCTCCAGCAGCATGGCTCAGGTCTCCAGCAGCATGGCTCAGGTCTCCAGCAGCATGGCTCAGGACTCCAGCAGCATGGCTCAGGTCTCCAGCAGCATGGCTCAGGTCTCCAGCAGCATGGCTCAGGACTCCAGCAGCATGGCTCAGGTCTCCAGCAGCATGGCTCAGGTCTCCAGCAGCATGGCTCAGGTCTCCAGCAGCATGGCTCAGGTCTCCAGCAGCATGGCTCAGGTCTCCTCTGCCTGATAGACTGGGTGCTGGGCACCAGCTTGGCACCAGCTTGGCACCAGCTTGGCAGGAGCGAACAGAGAGAGGTGCTGCAGAGGAACAGGCAGCTGCTGGGATTTTTTTCCCCAGGCAACTGGCCATGTTTGTCTGTATCTTGTTCCTATTCATGTTGGGGTTCTTTCATGGCTTCTGCTTTGTGTGCACTGGGAACAATTCTTTACTGAGTCAGGTATTACGCATTAGTAAGTGAGTCTGGTGGCTCAGCGGTTAAGGCGTTGGCCTCATGATCAGAATGTTGTGTCTTTAGGCAAGGAACTTCACCCTACTTGCTACTTGTTGAATGTACTTTGTCTGGCTGCCTCAGTAGGAATGGTCCTGCCAAAGAGTTGTGCCATGGGGATTAATTAAGGATTTTTTATTCTGATTATTGCCTCAGGGAGAATGTCCCTGTAAGTCGCTTTAGATAAAAACGTCTGCTAAATGAATGTAGTTAGCAATAAATAATGTTTAAAGAAGTTTCCTTTTGTGAAAAGTAATACTTAAACATAATTGTAATAATATATGGATTTAAAATGCACGACAGTAAAGAATGAACAATTTAAATGTTCATACTGTTACATTTTTGGATTGGGTTTTATCAGGAATGTAGAAGGTGATTTTGCCCAGTTGACAGGTCTAAACTTCTCACCAAACTATTTTGCTGTGAAGTTTCCTACAACCTGTTTCAGCATGCAAAGTAAAAAAATTAAACACTCCTGTGAATCATTTTAGCAAACAAAAAATGATTTACAATTATTTGCCCAACTGTTGCCATTGTAAATAGTTAAGTACACAGCTGCCATTAATATGTTGCTCTAAAGCTATGATAATCCGTAGTGGAACCATTGAGCATAGTAAGAAACGGACTATATCAGAGAACTTTGTGTAATCAATTTTTCTGTCTCCTTAAATAATGCAAACGTCCAAATATTCTTACGATTGCCGGCCCAGTAAAGTTAATGTGACTCGCATTCCAATTGATGTCCTCCCATTTTGTTCCTTCAAATAGTGAATAGTTAGTATTTTTGTTATTATTATCTAATTTCTATACAGTTGGTGTTGGTATGTGAGCATGTGTATGTGTGATATGTATGTTTTGATCTACTCCCATTTTAATAGGGAGCAGAATACCCGGTGTTTCTTGTGGTGACTTGCACAGTATCATTTAGTAGTTTTCCACAGCAGTCATCACATTTTCCCCAATAACTGTAAACGTGCTTTCTGTTCATTTGTGTGTACAGTGTTTTTTTAATTTTGAAGTTCAAAACATGCGTCATAAACCCACTCAATTGAGCGCCAGTGGTGCTGTGCTTAGGTGGGCTACATATCTCCCCTATACATGCACAGTAGCCAGGCCCCAGTCATGCACCACCATGATGGATTAGAGGGCATGGGGAGAGGTTAAAAGCCAAAAGGGGTAAACAAACCGGAACCCTGCCTCAACTCCCCAAGCACCCCCCCCCCACACACACTCACACACACCCTGGCTGAAGGCCAGCACACAT
Organism: Neosalanx taihuensis; assembly: GCA_030340665.1. Taxonomy (NCBI): domain Eukaryota; kingdom Metazoa; phylum Chordata; class Actinopteri; order Osmeriformes; family Salangidae; genus Neosalanx; species Neosalanx taihuensis. Next base: position 2,634,791 of record CM059299.1, on the reverse strand, counting down.
GTGCCTGTTTGTTGAGCTTCCTGACAGCCCCAGAGAGAAGCAGACCAGCAACAGCTGACACAGAACCCCAGTCTGCTGCATGTGTGTGGGGAGGGGTGGGAGGTGGGGAGGGCAGGGAGGGGTGGGAGGTGGGGAGGGGTGGGAGGTGGGGAGGGGAGGGAGGTGGGGAGGGCAGGGAGGGGAGGGAGGTGGGGAGGGGAGGGGAGGGAGGGGTGGGAGGTGGGGAGGGCAGGGAGGGGTGGGAGGTGGGGAGGGGTGGGAGGTGGGGAGGGGAGGGAGGTGGGGAGGGCAGGGAGGGGAGGGAGGTGGGGAGGGGAGGGAGGGGTGGGAGGTGGGGAGGGGAGGGGAGGGAGGGGTGGGAGGTGGGGAGGGGAGGGGAGGGAGGGGTGGGAGGTGGGGAGGGGTGGGAGGGGTGGGAGGTGGGGAGGGGAGGGGAGGGAGGGGTGGGAGGTGGGGAGGGGTGGGAGGTGGGGAGGGGTGGGAGGTGGGGAGGGCAGGGCAGGGAGGGGTGGGAGGTGGAGAGGGGTGGGAGGTGGGGGGAGGGGAGGGGAGGAGGGGAGGGAGATGGGGTGGGAGGTGGGGAGGGGTGGGAGGTAGGGAGGGGTGGGAGGGGTGGGAGGTGGGGAGGGGTGGGAGGGGTGGGAGGTGGGGAGGGGGTGGAGGTGGGGAAGGGTGGGAGGTGGGGAGGGGGGGGAGGTGGGGTGGGGGGGTTCTGTGTGTTGAAGGTTGTGTGGGGGCTGAGTTACATATGCGCGCGTTGTATGTTTGTGTTCACGGACGTACCTTTTGTATGTGTGCGTGTACATGGCATGTTTTTCCTATGTGTGTTTGTGCAAGCTCAAGTGGCAGTCGGTATACAGCTGTGTAACTAGATGCTAGTCACCCATGGGAGATGAAAAGCTATTTTGCACCTCCATGAGTTTGGTCACTGGTTAAAAACCCACTTTGAACTTGTTGGGTAGATCTGCATTGGTTAGTGATTAGTTAGTGATCCCTACCAGTATTATTCGATAGATTGATAAAATAATTATCTGAATAGGTGTTTCCTCACCTGCGTTTTGTGTTTGTGTTTTTGCGATAGTGTAGGCTACATCCAGTTCAACACAATAAAACAATCAAACAATAAAATGTTAAGAAGGGAAAATGTCTTAACTGACACAATTCCTTACTTGCAAGTGTCTGAAAGGTCAACGATTTTCCAGCTTTTCACACCTGCCAAAACACACAAGCACAGCAGACATCTGACAGAAGATAAGTTATCTAGTTGCCGTGACACTGCATCATCCCCAGCTGTCTCTTCTATTCTTGGCTTGTCACACTGGTGGATAGGAACCGTTAGGCATAAAACATTAACAAGTGTGAAAATGTCTGCACTGATTTATACAAGTACATTCTGAATAGGTGAATTGAAGTCATTTTTTTTGGGGGGGGGGGGGGCGTTTAACTTTTTATAAACGTGTTTCAGCCTACTGAGGAGGAATGTTTTGATATGACACATTCCTGTTTGAACATGTTATAAAAATGTGATGCCTTCAGCCATGGAAAGGCGCTGCAAGGTTAGTCAAATCACCAGAGAGAAACATTTGCTATTCAGATAAGGAAATGGGCGTGGAGGGCGTGGAGGGCGTGGAGGTTTCCAGACGAATACTCCCTTCAACACCTTGGCCTCAGGAAACAATACTTATTATGTCAGTGTTTTAAACCTCATACTGTCCAGGCTGTATATTGTCTATAATGTTTATTGCACTTTTTCATTACACGTATAATTTAAGGTCTTTTAAATATATACATTTTTTTAACCTAACCAATTAATTACATTAATTAAAACGTTTAAGTCATGACTTTCTTAACCAGAGTTCAACATCCAGTCTGGTGTGCACCACATGAAAGAGACAATGTCCTTGAACAAGCATCTTTGAGAAACTTCTGTGGTATTCACACCTTCGCTGCAGAGAATTTATCTCATTTTTTAACGCAATCATTCACCCTTTTTAGTCCTATTGGGGAACAAAATGTTTATTGTTTTAATAATAATTTCAACATATTTACCTACATTGAACCTGCAACCTTTCGAACTGTAGTCAAGTGAACGCTGCTGTACAAGCAAGCAAAAGTCCTTGGCTTGTTTTAGGTTTTAGACAGAACTTCTATAACACGATTGACAAAGCAATCACCATTAAATGGAGTTGATGATGAGGATGCTCAACTGTAGTTTTTGTTGTGAAGCTTGCCATTTGTTCTAACTAACATCTTTTTTGAGGTAATAGGGTGAATATGACGGTTGTTTGGACAATTGATAACCAAGCAGATACGGAGACAGATTTTGGTTTGTGTTTGATTGATTTTGGTGTATGTTTCCATGTGCTGCACATATGAAAGCTCTTGGAAGCTCCACTGTGGTACGGAGCAACTGCGAAAAAGAAATGTTGCTGGGCTGTGGGGTCCATTAGGAGCTCGTGCCATCGATCCCCTCTAAAGATAGGGCTTCTAAAGCAGAGGGTGGGAACTCGCCTAGCGCCTCTGTCTCCTCGCGTCTCCACGCCTCGCTCTCCTTCCACCTTCTGTTCCCGCCTCCCTTTGCTCTACGCATCATCCATCTCCCCTCTCTCATCAGTCCCTCTGCCCTCACCTCAGGGAGTCAGGTGGCTGTTTGGTTAGGGCTTTGGACTAGTGATTAGAAGGTCGTCAGTTCGATTCCCGGCTGAGGCAACATGACGTTGTGTCTTGTTGTTGTGTCCTTGTGTCCCTGTACTTGCTGTGAGTCACTCTGGATAAGAGAGTCTGCTACATGACTAAATGTAAATGTGATGTATACTGACACAGTATGTATAGTCACACACACACACACACACACACACACAGATACACTCCATCTACACGTTCATCACCCTCTGAGGAACACACTGACCACGCAAACACACAGCTTTGGTGCATGCACACACTGCCAAACAAAACACACACACACACACACACTGATCCGCATCCTGTCTGCCTCTGTCAGTTCTCACAGACTCCTCACTATCCACCTCTCACGACACGCACATCGTCTGCTTAATTTGTGAGCTAAACATAGCCCGTCTATCCAGGATCCTCTTGCTTAATCCAATGAGGGGCCAGTCAAAGGTCAAAGAGAACAGCCTTGTTGGGTGTCCATAGAAAAAGTCCCGGGCTGTTTTTGTTTTTTGATGATGATGTTCAAAAAGGGCAAGCTAATTACAGTGTAGCTCCACCATGTTGGATGGGGAAATGTGATCCTGTACTTGAGAGGCAACCTAATGCAGTTAGAGGCATCGTGAAAAAAGTCAGACGTGACATGGTTTAATCCCTTTCGGAGGCACTGTCTGAACGCTGCCGTGAGGCGGCTGATTAAGACAGAAAGAGGAGACTGTGTGTCTGCAGCAGCAGGATACGCCAGGCTGGTTTTGCGTGAGCGCGTCCTCTCCACTGCGACCAACGTGCATTTTGGGAACTGCGTGTTCCCGTGCTAGTTACTTGCACGGTACGTTCGCGATCGGGTGTGTACCACCAAATGCGCATGACCAAAACCGTTCCATTTCGCCTCCTCCTCGCGCTGCTGAGTTGAGGGCGCGGGGCGTGAGCAGATCCGTGTGCCAAGACGATGCCCACACGTACAATACAAGTGCCTCCTCAGAGTCGAGTGCGCTGGTGGATGTGTAGGCTGAGTACACACAAGCATCTTCACAAGAACAGCCATCATTCCTTCATATCAGTTATTTGCACACTCAAGTTAGGAAACTCCCAACAGCAAATCCCTCTGAGCGGTGTACAGGACTGCACCCGACTACATCAAGTCTCTCCTCCAGTCTTACACCCCCAACCCGCCAACTACGGTCTTCATCTGACAACCATCTGGTGATCCTGCCGCTCATGAGCGCCTGGTCCCAACACAAGCTCTTCCCCTGTCTGACCCATCAATAGTGGAATCAACTCCCCACCTCCATCAGAGACACTGACTGTCTCCCCACCGTCAAGAAAAGGACTTGTTCCGGGTGTACAACGGTACTTAGGAATGACTGCTGGACCTGATGTTAGCTTCCTCCAGGATCACAATGGCTCTTATTGAGAGATTTGTTGCTCTTTGTTGCTCTTTGTTGGTCAGTTGTAACCGATTTGAAATTATTTTACTCGCTGTGAGGTATATTATTGTTAAATGTTTTCCTACAGTAACACTATTGCATGTTTGAGGTTCATGTTATCGAATTGTAACTTGTTTAACTGAATGCTCTTGTGGTTCTTCCCTTTGGCACTTGTTTCATAATCTGACTACCTACAATGTTTTGCGCTATCCCGTTATGATCAGTGATTTAAGCATGTGTGCAACTGACAGATTCCTTTTCCAAAGTAGCTATTAGCTTTCCTTATACTGAACTAACACTATACACTATAGTAAACAAGGTACCATGAAAATTGGAAACCATGCATTTAAACTCGTTATGAATGTTGTCCTTGCATGTGATTTACAGGTCCAAAAAAAACCTGTCAGTCAAACAGTGGGTTTGAGTAATTTACAATGTGAAGTAATTTACTTTTTATGATGTGGTTGTCTAGAGTACAACAGGACTACAAATGTTTTCTGGAACTTGATCAAACCTGTTTGTGGGTGTGTTTTTGTATAAAGACCTACATTTGTTTCTGAGTGCAATTCTATGCAAGGGTTGGTCAGTGCGAGTGGCAAGTGAACGTACTAGTCTGTGTTTTCTAGAGAACTCCGCTTCTCGTCAAGGTCGTAGTTCCGTGCATAGAAGGTGTGGACCCAGAGAACCCTTTCACTTGTGCTGCCGTCACCGACTCCAGAAGGTCGGAATGATTGTGTGGCTGCTCTGAAGGTAACAAAGACATTTCCACGGCAGGAACTTTAGGTTCCTGGTGATAAGGAGAGAACTGCTTCTGGCCTAGAGCTGTTGAAATGCTTGTGTATAGTACAGAGGAATACAGAGGAACAGAGGATAGCTTTGACAAGTGGTTGCTTTAAAAATAGTCCGCCTTTGAGACACATTAAAGGGGACCAAAATTACGTCCAATGAACAAGACTCCACAAGTATCAACAAGTGTGTGTGTGTATGTGAGAGACAGACAGAGTGAGAGAGAGACAGAGTGAGAGAGACAGACAGACAGAAGTGAATGAGAGAGAGAGAGAGAGAGAGAGAGAGAGAGAGAGAGAGAGAGGGAGACAGAGACAAACACAGGAAAACAACAGACAACTAGGCCAAATAAATACAAAGCTTGAATCACCCAACCTTTTATGGACAGAGTGAATGACTATGTCATAGGGCTGCCCGTAGGGCTGATGACCATTTAGTCAATTGATTGAGTTTGTCGAGAGTAAGTCATGTTTAGATTGTCCTCACAGCCAAAGGATGACAAATATTTGTAAGGTTCTGCTCCCACATGACACAGCCGACTCTGTTCATTCAGCCTGAAACTTCGGGTTCCCACAATGCATCTCTCTGTAGTGAGGTTCCCCTTGTTTAGGAAGTGACGAAATCCCCATGTTGACGCTTTAAAAATAGCTCCTTTTCCCCGCTGCATTTGGACAGCACCACCGTTCGCACCTGATCTCATGATTTGCACTCAAACGGGAAAAGGGGAGAGGTGGGGGATGAACAGAGATAAGATGGATTAAAAGGCGGTGGTGGGGGTGAAGCTGGAGGATGCTGTTACTACAACCCAGATCTCCATCAGAGATCGTATACCCTGCAGAATCCAGCATACGTGCGTCCCTGTGTGTGTGTGTGTGTGTGTGTGTGTGTGTGTGTGTGTGTGTGTGTGTGTGTGTGTGTGTGTGTGTGTGTGTGTGTGTGTGTGTGTGTGTGTGTGTGTGTGTGTGGTGTGGGTGTGGGTGTGTGTGTGTGGGTGTGGGTGTATACATCTAGGGGGAAAAAGTCAGTCTGTCTACAGGGTTCACATTACCCCTCCCTCCATTATGTACACTCAAATGCTCGCACACACACAGATTGTGTCTTATGTACAGTAGGTTGATACTGGAAGTACAATACAATGATACTTCTAATATCCATGTACTGTCCTAGACTGCTGAACAGCTACAAAACAAGCCTTTATCTTTAGGTCACAGGTGTGGGCGTTCAATTTTTCTACATAATCCTGTATTGACTTGTGCATCTTTGGAAAATACCTTTCCCCTCTGTAAATTTGGGGTTCTGTGAGGATAGAATGTTTTTCAACAGAACCCATAACTCTTCACAGGTTTTTCACTTTACTTCATTTTTCTGTCAAATGGTCGCTTTCATTTTCGATGCCTGGAGCGATTCCTTTCCCTTTCTTTTCAATTATCCAGCTAGTTCCTTGAAATTACAATAAGTTACTATCTGACAGGTATAGTCATGGGCAGATTGCAAGGCTTCGCATCAGCTGCCAAGATGCAACATGCAAATAAGAAGGATCTCTTGGAAAGTGCCCTGATGATGACAGGTGGACAGGGCATTTTAAAAGCTCTGCCGATGAAGTTTCCAGGTGGAGAAGAGATTTCCATATAACCTTGCAAGCAGTGGGCGGTCGGGTAGTTTGAATGTAACCTTTTGCTTGATAAAATATGACCCTGGGGGTACAGTAGGTATGTGGCTTTCGTGCAATGTTGGAATTTACTGTTGTAAACGTCAGTCAGATTTTCAAAGGTCAAAGGCATTTTCCAATGATGCAGATTTCGGTGGCCTTGTTGATAGGATCTGACTACACTGTCATGGTTAGATTGTGACTGTGAGCGAAGGAAAGTATGTACGAAACAATAGCTTTGTTCGACTGTCATCTCTGCAATTTCACTCAGCGTTGGCAGTTCTGTCTCGGAGGTTTCTGATTCTTTCACCTTTGTCCCTGAAACGGTGCGCCGTTTCTTGTTTACCTGCCCGGAAACACGCTGCCCGGTCACCACACTGACCTTCACACTCTCCTGACACGGTCGTTTGAGGCTTTCCTGCAGCGTTATCAGTGGCTAATAGCCAATAATGTTAATGAGACCAGTGCATGAGACTCCATGTCTGAGCTGGTGATTCACTTAGCCTAGCGCTGAGCCGTAATCACCGGCTGCCTGGCTTTCATGTCTCACAGTTTCCCACGCTCACAGAAGAACACTCTGCTAGCTTTGCACACACATGACAGGCTAGGCTAGGCTAGAATCATGTTCTGTTAGGCAACGCTTAGCATCATTATTATTATTATAGTTAGACTCTACGTCTTGCAAGTAGCTGCTGGTTTTGAAGACAGCGGAGTCTCCGGAGAGAAGAGCCGAACGCAACCCCAGGAAGGATTGACCTTGGTGGGATGAAAACTTCCATTCACACGGCAGGGTGTCACTGACACTAAGCCCACCTCTCACACCTGATAAGGGGGAAGGGTGTGTGGGTGTGTGAGGGGCAGAGACGGTACCCGGCACGGAGCCAAGGCTACTTGGCGGCAGCAGCTTTTTGATGAGGAGTTTGAGGGGCCAGTGTGTGTGCGTGTGGGGGTGTAGAGGGTGTCAGGGCAGGGGCAGGTGGGGGGTAGGGGGGTGGGTTAGATGTCTGCACTGAAACGCCATGGTTGTGACAAGGGAACCTGACATGGACAAGAAGGAGAAGTGTCACCGCACACGCTCACCTATCGTCCCATCATCAGGCCTCGGATCGTGTCTGGCGTCATCGTGTTTTGATCCACATCATTATTAACAGGGGGCAGTAACAGTCCCAGTTAAACACTCAATCCCATCACGTACGCTGTCCCATCTGTACACCTGCAGCAACCTTTGCGTTCGCAATAAATCCCTACGAGAATCTCAATCACAATCAAACATGCTGTGACCCTTGACAACAGCACGGCGGACCTCAAGACATAATGTTTTTTTTGTTGTCATCATGCATAAATGCCTTCTTAACTTGTCTCTTCTAGTGGTTGGTAGAGTTCCTCATGCAACATCCTCCCTGCTCCGATGAGGCTCTCATTGATTTCTCTGGACAACAGAGCTGTGTGTTCTCTGGATCTGCAGCATGGAGGAAGAGGTCAGCAGGGTTAGGACTGCAGGAAGACAGGCCCTCCTACTGTTCTAGCATGAAGAGAAAGGAAGGGAGCTTGTTTGATATGGAGGTCAAGATGAAGGGGGGGGGGGGGGGGGTATCACTGAGGGGAAACTAGGTGACCAGGAAACAGGGGGATGGCACACTGAAAGTTCGTAAAAGTGTTAGGTTTACGACGAAAAAAATGTGTTTCCTATTTTTATTTTTATACGCTTCTCGTGTGCACGTCTAGTCAGTGCAGCAAAGTAGCACGCTTTAGATTAGTTGAGGGGCAGTTCCATGGGCATATGTGAAGACCTTTGTGACATTGCTTGTAAAAAAGGCTATATAAATATTAATATTAAATATTTGATTTGATTTGATGTCGATGGTCGGGGTTTCACAGGTGATCAGACCGGACGCCATCCCGGGTCTTTAATCTTTCCAATAATAGCATTTTCATTGAATTGTTTGTGGGTGTGTCTGTGTCAGTGCCTATAGCCATGTTCCAACAATTACTCTAACAGCAATGAAACACCAGTCTAAAAAGGTGATTGCCGGAGGACCAGCCGGATGTTTCATGATGATTTCCTTTCCCAACAGGCCTTGTCTCTCGGTCTCCTCGAAAGATGACACCTTTCCTAACGGTTGTGGCAACTCGTCCGCCATCCCAGCCGAAACATGGCAGGTAAGGGAAGCACTTTGTTACAAAGACGCTGTAAATAGCAATACAGGCTGTACAATTACAAGGGGATCCTAGGTGTTCATGCTTGTTCCAGAATGTTCCCAAAAAAACAACGTTTGAAAAGCCTCCTCACCTCAGGATGGGGGCAGGCAGGACTGAGTTGCCGCAGGTGGGGAAGGCTTCTCGGATGAGTCAGCCTGGTAATGTGGATGTAGGGAGTGGTGGGAGTTGAAGAGAGGAAGTAGCCCAAAGTTTGGCTTGAATCACATCTCTTCAGCACACAGAAGGTTTACATGTATGTGGGCAGTAGCAGCGCTCCTGTAACGTGCATCACGCTATGCGCGTAGGGCACCAAGTGATGAGGGGGGCACCAAGTGATGAGGGGGGCACCAAGTGATGAGGGGGGCACCAAGTGATGAGGGGGGCACCAAGTGATGAGGGGGCACCAAGTGATGAGGGGGCACCAAGTGATGAGGGGGCACCAAGTGATGAGAGGGGCACCAAGGGATGAGGGGGCACCAAGTGATGAGGGGGGCACCAAGTGATGAGGGGGCACCAAGTGATGAGGGGGCACCAAGTGATGAGGGGGCACCAAGTGATGAGGGGGGCACCAAGTGATGAGGGGGGCACCAAGTGATGAGGGGGGCACCAAGTGATGAGGGGGGCACCAAGTGATGAGAGGGGCACCAAGTGATGAGGGGGCACCAAGTGATGAGGGGGGCACTAAGTGATGAGGGGGGCACCAAGTGATGAGGGGGGCACCAAGTGATGAGGGGGGCACCAAGTGATGAGGGGGGCACCAAGTGATGAGGGGGGCACTAAGTGATGAGGGGGGCACCAAGTGATAAGGGGGGCACCAAGTGATGAGGGGGGCACTAAGTGATGAGGGGGGCACCAAGTGATGAGGGGGGCACCAAGTGATGAGGGGGGCACCAAGTGATGAGGGGGGCACCAAAGCGGTGAGAGGGGCACAAAGTGATGAGGGGGGCACCAAGCGATGAGGGGGGCACCAAGTGATGAGGGGGGCACCAAAGCGGTGAGGGGGGCACAAAGTGATGAGGGGGGCACCAAGCGATGAGGGGGGCACCAAAGCGGTGAGGGGGGCACCAAGTGATGAGGGGGGCACCAAGTGATGAGGGGGGCACCAAGCGATGAGGGGGGCACCAAGTGATGAGGGGGGCACCAAAGCGGTGAGGGGGGCACAAAGCGGTGAGGGGGGCACCAAGTGATGAGGGGGGCACCAAAGCGGTGAGGGGGGCACCAAGTGATGAGGGGGGCACCAAAGCGGTGAGGGGGGCACCAAAGCGGTGAGGGGGGCACCAAGTGATGAGGGGGGCACCAAAGCGGTGAGGGGGGCACCAAAGCGGTGAGGGGGGCACCAAAGCGGTGAGGGGGGCACCAAAGCGGTGAGGGGGGCACCAAAGCGGTGAGGGGGGCACCAAAGTAAACCAAAATAAATAATGAAAACGAAACCTGTAAATGTTGTGTTGTGCACGGAGGGCACCAAACTGGCCAGAGGCAGCACTGTGTGTGGGTCAATGTTATTACCAACTGGACAGTTTATATTTTGGAAGCATAGGTGATTGCTACCTTTACAAACATGTTTTTCATACGCAGTGGCATGCTGCAGCAGAATTATCACCAGTCATGCACATAAGGTGATACTGTAGTCGAATCCAACTAAATGACTGTCTGATGAATGCCCTCTTAATTAATGAGACTATTATGCTCTTGTTAAATGGTAATTTGAGATGTCAAAAATGGAGCCTGGCGAGAGACCTGAGAGGAGGAAGGAACTCTGGCCAAATGCAGGAAACACTGCCAACACTGGGTACAAATCAGTCCAGAGTCAAGACCGCCACTCATTCACTGCTGAGAGGGAGACACAGGGTTCAGGGGGAGATCAAGAAATAGTGCATTTGTGTGTGTGTGTGTGTGTGTGTGTGTTTGTGTGTGTGTGTGTGTGTTTGTGCGTCAAGAGGACTGGCAGCTCACAGAATAGGGTGTAGCAACAAAGGACACATCATACCCATCTTAATTTGATCATTTAAAAGCCAATCCCTCCAACTATCCTTAGGGTCCTTGCTTTCCAGAATCTTACATTAAAATGGGTCCTTTTAATCAGAGGCGGCTGGTGAGCTCCCCTCTCCCTGGCTCATCTCAGTACAGCTGCGACCTCCTGCTCTGTTCAGGTGGAGCTCTGCCATCACCTCCCAGTACTGAACCTCACATGACATCCAAACACTGACTGAAAGCATCCAAATATTCCCCTCCTGGAAAGCTTAAAATTGAAAGCCTGCATATGATGAAAAAAATAACGATCTCCTTTGAGATTTCATAGCAATATTGACTCTTTCAAGAGAATACATTTTGATTTAAATCTGTAGAGTTACTGTACAAGGAGTATGTAGATATGCAGGTGGGAGCGGTCCAAATATTTGGTAAATAGTTTGGCAAATCTTTTTATAATTTGTCTGGGACAATTCCAACCAAGTCAAGTTAGAGGGAAAGTTCCGGAGTGTGGTGCTCCATATAGTGATGGTTTGAACTCCTCATGACTTCACCTCAACCAAAGTGGAAAACTGCCTGTCCTGTACTTCACTTTACCCAGTACCACATAGGTTATTCGTGTGTGCTTGGTGTGTGTGGCGTGAATGTGCATGGATTACATGTCAAATTCAGTGCTGGACATGGAGATTAAACAGTCTTGCGGTTAAACAGATTTTAGGTTGGTAGACGGAAAAAAGACTGCTGCATAGCCATAACACCAAGGTAAGGAGAGAGTGTGTTTGCCGTAAATATGATTGAGAGATACTGTGTTTTCAGAGTTTTGGGTTTTGTGACGTATCTGGACCTTGTGCCAACGCTATCGGCCATGTCCACACACTGCCCCCTAATGGCGTTAACCTTCCACTGCAGCTTGGTGCTTTTATGGGGAAAGTTGCAAGGTTGCGCACAAACAGACATGAAAACTTGAGGTGTGTTTCTGTGTGCATGTGCATGTCCTCCACACTTGCATGTGTGTCTGTGTGCCGCTTCAGTCATTTTAGTCAGCATGCGGGCATGCATGGCATATTACGTGTAATTGTGTGTGTGTGCGTGTGTGCCTGTAAGGGCTCAGCTCAGTTTAATCATTTCCAATGACTCCCATGCAGATGCACAATCAACAGGCCAATTAATGGGGCGTCCTACATTCCTGGCCTTTCTACTGGGACATAAAGACCACTATTCTGTGTCACAGCTATAAATCAGTTGCTGATGTCATCCGGTGACAAGGCAGCACAATGCAGCACAATGCAGCAGTGTGACGTTTCCACCACGGCTACAGCGGCCTTAGGTGGGGGGGTGAGGGGGTGGTGGGGTGAGGGGGGGGGGTGGAAATGGTTGGGGGAGGGGAGAGGGGAGGGGCGCTTGTTGTGACACATTTCCGAGCCCCCTGCTTTTGTGAGCGTGCGGCGGCTCGCCCCCAGACCGGAGCGGGCGCTCGCAGGCATGTGGCCCGAGTCGTCCTTCAAAGCGGAACTTTGTTTTTCCAGAATGATGAACATCGTTGTCGTTGGCTTGTTCAGGTGAAGCGTTCCGGTCCACAGCACAGAATCGAAGTACAGTATACTGCCCAAACTGTGATGGGCTGTTTATTTGAAACAGAGAGGCGTTCACTCAGACACACACACACACACACACACACACAATGCACAGTAATAAATAGCTAAGTGGACGGGGGAGGGGTCTGAAAGGATGGACGAGAGTGGCACATAGGGGAGTGTTGGGGGTGGGGGGCGGGGCAGGTGGGGGGGGGGGTTAAAGAGAAAGAGGAGGAGGCAGGAGAGTGGGATCAAGGGTCAGTGAGCTGGGCTGGTGACAGGGGGTGGGGACCGATGGGGAGGGGGCGGGGGGCCGGGACAGAGAGCTGTCACACTCGTCACCCCCCTTACGTAATTACATTGTCAGCAATCTCATTAGTGGTTTTTCAGTTCGCTGAACTCCTCCAGCGACATCGGCGAGCTTTTGTCTTGTTCTCGTACACGTGTGTGTGTGGGTCTCTGCGTGTCAGCGTGTGTTTGAGTTCCCAGCGTGCAATGCGGCGAATTGAAAGTATGTCTGCAACGCGCCCGAGCGCTCGTGTGCATGTCTTAAAGCAGTCGCCCCTCCCCTTTCTTCACTTCCCTCCCTGTCTGCCGTTCAATCCATCAGTCCAACCTAAATCCACCTGGTTACAAGCCTGACCTTTTCCCTGCGCCTGGAGGATGACTTCTTTATGCTTTCCTGTCAAACCACACATTTACCCAGCACTCTCTTTTCAGACCCTCATTATCTCCCTCTGACTGCTGGTCGTCTCCTCCTTCCTACCTCTGGTGCCCTCAGCTGTCTCTGAGGAAGCCTGTCAGAACATTTAGGTGACATGGAGAATATTGTTGACGGTTTTGTGTTTCCTTTGGCTGTTTCCATTTGGACACCATTGAGTAGGTTCTCTCGATGTATGTTTCATAATCTGTATGAAACATAAGTCTGCTTTGGATAAATGAATAAATGTAAATGTAAACTTGAGTGGAGCTTCATTAAAGTTCCTTCTCTATTGATAAAATGATTCATCTTCCAAATCCTGTACTTGACGGAAACGTTTGAAATTGGCACCAGCTGTTTTTTCATTTTTTATATGGCAGCTGTTTATAAAACCTTTTAGTTTACTGGATGAACAGGTAGCCCAAGGGTGATGTACAACACATCTTTCCGTTCATGTATGGCAGCAATGACACTGAGGACGCAGCGTGTGCAAGCTTGAGAGATGTCGCAGTGCAGTGTGTGTTCCCAGGGGGTGCTGGAGCTGAGGGACCAGGTGTGTCTGCAGGTTATCTGGCAAGCTGCAACCTGGCTGCCTCGTGTCATGCGCCACACCCACACACACACGCGCTCTAATGCATTACATCTCTCCCGACACACCCACACACACACCCACACACACACACACACACACACACACAGACATGTTCATACACATGGCAACTCGCACACACAGACAAATATGAGTTGGTGTGCATGGGGGGGGGGGCGCACACACAAACATGCACTTTTACTCATGACACACGCTCGCACATCACACCTGCGTGCGTCATGTGTGGGCAGTGTACGGTAAGTGCAGTCACTTCAGGTACAGACACACTTGTTGGGGCAAGCTGAAGCATGGATGCCTCGTGCCACGCAGACAATGACGCACACACAGAAACACACACTGAAACACACACTGAAACACACCCAAGCGGCTGATGGTGTCACACTTTGGTCATCAGCAATAGCATCATTGGCAATGACAATTGGCACAGTTATTTGAGCGTTTTTTTGTATTTTGCTTACAGCGGAGGTGAGAGAACAGAAATTGAATAAATGAATCGTTCCGTAAAGGCGTGTTTACCCAAAGCCAACTCTGGTTTCGCAAAAGAAAGCATTTGGCACTGCATTGTACAGTAACTTTGTATCCTAAAATGGGATTCCTGTGTTCATTGGCTGGATCAGGAAAACTTGTCCAGACTGAAAGCAGTCCAACCTTTGATGGCAGGATGATGAGTCAGCTAGCTGGAAACCTGGTTCAGTTTGATTGTTGCAGGGAGTTTTTGAAATTCTGAGGTGAATTACCCCCCCTGACACACAAAGACAGAAACATCTTTCAGATCAGCACATGCTTTCACATTAAGCATTTTGCCGCTCAACAAGAAACTTCTCTCATAAACTGCTTCGTCGACCATGAGGCTACCTTTCCCCCTGTGTCTTCCTTTGTGTCTTTGCCTCCTGGTGTTGTGCTAGTCTCCAGCCGGTGGATGTGTAGCCTGTCAGGCTCCTTGAACTGGTCAGCCTTGGCACTGCGCTTGGACAGCTGTCAAGCAGCAAATAGCCCTTCTGGAACACGAGCACGAGTGTGAAGTCTGATACACATGCTTACGTAACGTGCACACGCATACAGTACAAACAAACCAGTTGTCGGCGACAGACCTGTGTTGGTGCGCGAGCATGTGTTTGAATTTGAGTTATGAATTTGAGTTATGAGTTAATTGAGAGGCAGTTAAGTCCATTTTGAAGTACATTTGAAGTCCCTTTTTTGCAAGAGGAGGTGGAAGAGAGAGAGAGAGCGCCTTCTTAAGGCCCGGCCCATTGGTTGACGCGACCCAGAGAGAGAGCGAGTGAAAGACGGTTGTGAGGATGTGTTCCATCATGTCTGCAGCATTAGAACAGGGCGGACGCAAGACGGGTCCTGCTCGGCCCTGCTTTGGCCTTGCGGTGGAGCGGAACTCTCCGGGGATTAGAACAGATAATAGACCGCAGGATCAAACCCGCAACGCAGTTCGACAAAGGTGCCTCCAAATACTCCAAATACAGACGTACCTCCAACAGGGAGGATGAACTAAGAACTCACGAGAGGGAGGAATGAAGAGGGGAAGAAAGAGAGAGAGAGAGAAAGAGAGAGAAAGAAAGAAAAAGAATCACATGACCAGAAATTTGGGGCTCAATTAGTTGAATTGAATTGGAAGGAGCATGGCAGGCCAGGACAGCTTTATGGCCTCAACAGAAACAGAAAAGTAGAACCAACAGCAGGCAGAGTGGATGACAGGTCTATTTAGGGGCCTTGTCTATCAATCACTGGTTGAAGGTCTTCCATGCAGTTACTGATGACAGCATTAGCTGTGCTGAGTCCTGAAGACAAGACTAGATGAATCAATAAGGAGAAAGAGAGACAGAAGGCTTTTGTATATGCCTGTGTATGTGTGTGTGTGTGTTGGGGGGGGGGGGGGGGGGGCAAAATTGTGAGAAAGAAAGAGAGACAGAAAGATAGAGAGAGAGACAGACAAAAACGGAGAGAGAAGATTTATGTGACCAACCAAACTGCCTGATGTAGTAAATATCCACCTCATAAATATGGATGCCCATGCTCTTATGTCTCCAAGCAGGATAGTATTGAACCATTTCCCCCTCCAACAGTGCAACCTGATCTGTGTGTGTGCGCGCGTGTGTGTAGCACAACAATGTTTCTCCGAAGGAATGAAGGGGCTATGCAAAGCAAAAACTATGTGTAGCCTGTGGAACAAAAACGACACAACTGTTCTCTTCCGTTAAAATGTGTCAAGGGGTTTGACTGAAGACGTTAAGAGCTGGACAGTGCTGCCTCCTAGTGGATGAAGGAAGAAGTGCATCTGTGCAGTACAGGTGTGACCTAAAAGGCCCCCTCTCTAACTTTGAAATCTTGTTCTGCTCAGCCGTACTAGCTGGATTAAATGAGGGGGAAGTTCAATAGTTTATTCGTGAAAATGAAGTCACTGCTCCTGAGACCCAAAAAAATATATATATTTAGAGAGACATTGTTGTACAAACAATCAGGTTGCAATGACATCATCGCTTCCTGGGTCAGTGATTCCTGTCTTCTCAGGAAAGGGAGTTGAATTAGATTCAGGTCTTTGTGTGGAATAGACCTGAGCAGAGAACAGATAAAGATAGCTGCATGCTGGGACAAAGACGCTGTGAGACTGCCTCAAACATGACCCCACAGCCAGGAAGTGACAAGGATGTGACTGTTGGCGGAACAGGGAAGAGATGAGAGCGCTGGAAACCGAGGGTGACCCCCCCCCCAACAGCATCCCAACCTCTCTCCCTGTTTCTCCCACACAAACATGGTCCCTCACCCTTAACAGGATTTGCTAAGTACAGTCGGCGGCACACCGGTGTGCTCCCCCTCTCTAAACAGGGAGTTTTGTTTGTGCTCACCAGCAGTAAACAGGATATTGTTCGCTACCGCAGCACGGGGGACAGAATCTACTCAAATAAATTAGGTTACTGAGCTTGGAAACGAAAGTCACAGGCCGTTCGGGTAGACAGAAATAGAACAAGAGAGAAAGAGAGAGCGATGGAGTCGGTGGGTGGCCCACAATAATAAAAGGAAGACAAGGAGACAGATATGTATTTGTCACCAGCCCTGTAGTCATGGCTGAAGTATCATTTGATTTGATTTTTAAAAAGACAAATCTGCACTGGACTGAGCCCTGATTAAATAGAATACATTTCCCTAAAATGAATGTACGACATGTTCTGGCTATGTACATCCAGTATTCTGCCATGGTCAAAGATAATCATACTTTTTCATAAATTCTTTTCAAAATTCAGTCCAGCTTGGCACACAACAAACAGGCCTCCTGCAGGCAACACTTTTCAGTTTAACCCTTGAAAAGTTTCAAATTAGAATGAGAAAATTTACATTTCCTGCTTATGGTAGGAAGGACTAAGAGACTCATTGTGCTCCATGTGGCCAAGCAGATGACACGCTGAGATCAAAAGTACCCTCTGATTGGGTATCCTTTTCATGGACTTACCTTCTGTAGCTAACTAGATGTCATTCGTGTCAGCTCTATGCAGTTGATGGTAACATGCCACCCAAAAACATACCGTCCTTGTATTTGCAGCACAAATCAATGAAATTAAATGTTTTAACGTTTAAAACTACATATTTTACATATTGTTTAAATATTTTCCTTTATATACTTCTTATTTATTATCAAATGTACATCACCAATACATTAATGAAATGCAGTCACTGAAATCTCACACACGTTTCACATGTTGCCTATTTGGAAGAAAGAAATCATGGAGCCAGTAATGATCATGTCCATTGATTACCCACCTTTTATGGATTTGTTTCTTATCTGAACATGAAAGGTGCTTCTCCAGTGTTTTTCACAGGTCGTGCTGCACCCTCAGCCCACCGTGTCCTTGTACTAGGGTGAGGACACCCCCAGCACCCCCACTCTGCCCACAACCTGGATCCCCTGATTCCCTGACCACACTTTGCATGGAAGAAAGCCTGCCTACTCCCCTCCTGTGCCCAGTCCTGATGTGTGCCTACATCATAATGGGATGGGCTCTGTTTAATTTCATGCAAGATCAACACAATTAAAATCAGTGGAAATTTGAATACATTAAGCCTCGTTTCCCCACAGGCATAATTGACTGTGCCTTAACAAGCTCCTTCTTTGAGCTGAAGTGATAACGATCACCAGGCAGGAAATTAATTAGATATGGAGTAAGCAACCTTGTTATTTCAAATTAAATTTGATTTTCTTATTTTTTTTTAAATTGGTACTCTATCCTGCTGTGTTTTTGCCTCAAGTGATTTCAGCATTTGTATAGTTTGACCTATATTTGATTGTTTTAGAAGGGCAGGGCATTGTGTCTGGACAGTATTTCTAACACTCGCTCATGCTTATAATGCTTTATTCACCAAAAACGATTATATTAAAGCTACAGTTTAGTCATAATTTCATCGAGCATATTGATAGCTTCATCTGCCCACTGTGAGGCACTATATCACTGAGGAACACTGATACTCTCACAAGAAAACCATTACTCATCGCAAATATCTCTAGACACTAGTATGGTAGGTCGTATAGTCCTTCAAATCCAGGGTTTTTAAAATGTTCAACCATATTTTGACCTGCATGTACTGTACTAACTTATCTTACTCAGTTTTACTTTTTTGAGTTTTGTTGGGTTGACACTGGCGAAAAATACATATATACCGTAAATGTTTGCTTGGTAATCTTCGCACTCGACCAATGTCTTCTGGAGCATCCACTACTTTTATCTTCGCTATTCTTTATTAAGTTACGCGATAAGAGCATTTGCACGTTTTTGCAAGATCATTACTGAAACGGTGGGTGTGCAAGAGTGAAGAGACTGTTGGGGGCACTTCTGTCAAAATAATTGCTTTTTAGCATTTTGTTCATGTTAGAAGCTGGTTAAAGAAGTGGAAGAGATTTAGTCGGATGCGCTGCATGGGAAGAGGTGTTGGTTGACCGCTTACGGCTTAGTTATCTGTGCGGTTTGATTGGAGATTCTGTCATCTCACTATAAAGGCTCATAGCTGGCACAACCTGATGGACTGCACTGGATGTCGCCTCATATCAATGTGGAGCAGGAGCAGTCTTTCTTTCTGCATTTTAATAATAATAAAAGTGTAAAAAGGGATCCTGAAATTATCCTTACTCATCCCATCCTTAACTCATCTCTCTCTCTCTCTCTCTCTCTCTCTCTCTCTCTCTCTCTCTCTCTCTCTCTCTCTATCTCTAATGTGCAAGGAAGTCACAAACTTCCTGTGTGTGTCATCTCTGACTTAGTAGTGTGTCAGATAAGTCGCTGGGTATATGCTTGTGTGTGAATGAAACAGGAATCATGGAAGCATGTGCTTTCTCTACTAATGTATAGGCTGGTGTCTTGGCTATGTATGCAGATGGTGGGTCGACATGGGTATTGTAATGACACTCAGCCATGCCTCAGAAGTATCAGAAGATCTGTCTGGTCAGTCCCTGGTCTGAGAACAGCCAAACCACCAGTGCTCATTTCTCTTAACCTTATTAACAAAGGTACAAAATACATATATAGAAACTATGTATTCTGAATCTGAATATTTGAAAGAAAATGATATTTTTTGGGGGGTAAATCCCACTTCTCACTTAAATTCTCCATGGACTCCGCAACCTTTGATTTTTTGCCCTCCTCCTGAGGTACTGCAGGCTGAGGAAGGCAGCGACACACTCTGGCTTCTCACAAGATCATTAAAAAACAAATGCTACGAAGCGACACTCCGGATCCCAAAGGGACCGGGGGAAACCAGGGAGAGACGGCAAATATTGAGGCCCCGCAGGCAGCAATAACGCTGGGAAATGTATGCGTGCATGTGGTGCCATTTTTGGTGCCCACTGAAGGAGGATGGTTTAGTGGAGAGGAGGGGGGATGGGGGGGGGTAGGAGGGGGGCTGGGAGTGCAGTTAAGAGAGCCATGCATGTTAAGATCCTGCACGCTCTTTAAAATGCATGCGTTCGTCAGGGACTGGTTTTTGATTTCCCTGTAGACCACCAGAAGTTGTTGTCTGGGTTATAAGGTGCATCATCATCTTTCAGAGCCTCATAACCTGTGTATGTATCCAATTGGCTATACGTCAAACCATATTATTGCCTTTGATGAGAAAACTGACTGGTACTTACAGAAATACATGTTGATGTTTAGTGTAAACAATCCTTTCCTTTGGTAATACGTTCTTATGATACAGTGTCACAATGACAAACAACCAGAGCAAGACCATCTTTCCACACGCAGTAGCAGCTGGCCATGGAAATATCCATGAGAATGAACAAATCAAAATCCAAAATGAGTTTCCTTCAGGCAAAATCAAGTGTTGATTTGACATAAAATCATTGTTTAATGTCATATGCTGTATGGGTGTATGACAATGAGCTATTCACGTCGAAGGGGTTTTCAATTTGGTCTCATGGTGGATCGTGATGGAAGTTCTTGTCACTTCAATGCCCAGTGGAATTGGTAGCATCACACCTCATTACATGCAGATACACACTCCTACTCTGCAACATTAGGGAGCAGGACACAACTAATTGCTAGTGGTATGATTAGCATTTCTGTACACAACATGGCTTGAGAACTGCCTGCTGTGGTACTGTACATGTCCCCTAAGTGTGTGTGCGAGATTTGTCCATCGCCCTAGCGACCATGTGTCCGGTTGATGCATGGGCAGCCCGTCCAGACGATCGATACTGGTTAGGGTGTTGCCACGGTGCTGTCTTTAATGGAGGGACCATTAGGACTGATAGTTCTGGATAGTTCTAGTAGAGGTGAGCACTCAGAACATTGTACAGAGAGCACAACCAAGTGTACACACACTCTCACACACACAATGAGATGCTTCTGAGAGCTGAACAGACCAACAAAGACCGACTTTGTACTAAAAATTACATTTATATTCAGTACATATGCAGGTTATCCCACAGAATGTGTCACTTACACACCAACAGATTTAGGGTTTTGCATTTGTCAGGATTGTTTTCATCAAGTCGACAAAATCTGTGCAATTGATGGTAAATATAAGTCGTAAACTGTTATTGTTATATGTCCACTAGGAGGGCTAACTACATTTACATTTAATCATTTAGCACTAGAAGCTTGGTTTGAAAATAAGTTTCCAACTGTAATTTAGAACTGTCGAGTGTGTATTTAAGATAACTGTAATTTAACAATGACAGATTTATTTAATGTAAATTATTGGTCTGTAATTCCTTTCTAACTAGCAAGTTTCCATTCTGTTCTGTTCACTTCCTGTTAGCGCTGTTGATTAAACTAAATGTTAAAATGATGTTGCCATACAAGGATCTTTTAACTGCAACATTTCTCACACTTCTTTTTTTTGGTGTTTTGAGCACTGTGTTGCAACAAATGATTGAGAAATGGGGAACTTCTATGATTGACTATAAGAAAGAAGAGAGACTGAGGTGTAGCTGTTAACATTGTTACCTTACACAACCAAGTGGTTAAACTGACAAACCAGAATATTACTACTTGGTTGATTCAGCATAAAACATGGAGACTGATCAATATGTAAATGTAGCTGAGAGGGGAAATAAGAACTTAGACACCCAACCATCAACAGGTAAGCCTTGCACTTTGTTATCACGTCAGTATGACATTTAGATTCTTTTGAGAAAGGGTTTTGTCAGTATTGTACATATGTAGTGGTAATTCTAATTATTCAACAAACCATACTTTCCCAATGGGATAGTATATATTTTGATCCACTCTAGCGTTAACCTGCGCCATATGTTTGATCCTACCACAGGAAGTAAACTCTTCAAAGCAGTCGCTGTGAGCTTTGGGCTGCTGTGTGTTCTGCAAGTTTCCCTCAACATCTCTCTACGCCTCACCAGTACGTTAACAATGATACAGATGTAAACTGTAGTTCATTTCTGAGTCTGAGATGTCTTAGAGATTGACCAAAAAGTGGCCATGTTGTATTTTAATTTGTTACGCCATGACATTTTAAGGATATTCTGAGATATTCTTTCCCATTTCAGCGTACGGTGATAGAAGAAATCTAATGAACCAGTCTGAGGAGAGAGAGAAATTACAAATCGGTCTTGATAAGCTGTCCAATGAAAAAGACCAGTTACAAATTAGGTACAAAGATCTTTCCAAAGAGAAACTAGAGTTGGAAAGGAGATGTGTCCAGCTGGCCAGTGAGAATGCTGAGTTACAAGACAGTCTCAACATCTTTGAAAATGAGAAAAATACCTTACTGAAGGATATAGCTGAATTAAATTCCAGGATAATGGGTGGGTAAAAGAAAATATTTATGTTCATGTTATTTACAGTTTAAGGTCGCAAACATTAAGTCTTATCGAAATTGTTTGTAGATATAATGTCTAGATAGAGTAATGAAACACCTCAAGGGTTTCTAACTGAAAGTCTAACATGTAGCATGTAGATCCTGTGACAACAGATGGACAAGGCTGGACTCCAGCTGTTATTACATCTCAACTGAGGAGAAGACCTGGGAGGAGAGTCATCAGGACTGCATACAAAGAGGAGCTGATCTGGTGATAATAAACAGTGAAAGGGAACAGGTGATAGACACAGTTGTTATTTGATAGCTTCAATACTTGGACTTATTAATCAAGACTGCTTTCTGCTTCTTTGTGATTTTGACTTCTCTTCATCCACAGACATTTTTGACTAAACTGAGACTAAACGCCTGGATTGGTCTATCTGATGTCTCCAAAGGAACATGGAAATGGGTGGATGGTTCTTCACTGGGCAAGCGGTATGTTAGAGCAAGATTCAGGGTTGCATTGCATTTCAAACAGTTTTTTTTGTCAGTTGAGGTGGACTAGCAACCATTTTGGGTATCTTATTTGCCACAAACAGAAACGTGAAAATGTAATACTTTTCCTTCAAAATGTGCCATCATGTAGTCAATACTTTACCCTCAAGTAAAACACCTGGAGTCAGTTTTCTGTGTTTGTTTTATATGTAGGTACTGGAGAGCTGGTGAGCCTAATAACTATCGGGACAATCCAGAAGACTGTGTTGAAATGGTTGCTCGGAATAATCAAAATATATTTAATTGGAACGATGATCAGTGTCACGTAAAAAACAAATGGGTTTGTGAGATGTGAGAACTTTAGCACCAAAAATTAAATCGTTTTTTTTTGTCTGTATTTCGGTGTGCCATGTCTGGATGAAAAACATTGCATTGGCCTATAGCTGAACAGGTCAAATGTTTGATGAAAGTCTACATAGGTCAAAGAAAGGCAACCAAAGAAAACATAATTCGTTTTTTTTTTTTACATCTGTATCTCTTGTCAAGTATACCATAGAGCAAATATAGGACAGACTGAGTTTAGTAATCTGACACAGCTGCTTTAACTGTAAATTCATCGTTTACAGAACGGAATGCAGTAAGCATCCAACCAGAAATACAAAACAGGCAGCAGAAGCGGAATATACAGTGAGTATGTACAGGGTATTAACAATATTTTGGTAGTACAAATAAACAGCTGTATTGTACAAATGTTTACAGTATTTACAGTGTTGGTATGTGCAGATAGTGCAAAATGGTACTATATACAGATATGCAAAATGGTACAAAATGGGCTCCACGACTGTGCAGTTTCTAAACTACACTGTAACACAGCTGGTCAGGATGCTCTCGAAGTTCAGGAGTGAAGGTTGATGCTTGCATTGAGAGGAACTAAACAGTCCCACCTGTAATCTTAGCCCACTTCTTTTTATTAACTGCTTTCAAGTTGTGGGTGGAGGGCAAGAAGAGCCAACATTTACTAACAAATATTCAACCGGAATAAAGGACCGCGATTCAGCGCTTAGTTCATCTTAAATGTGCAGAATTGAGTTTCTGTGATGAATGATGGATGATGTGAAATGATGTCCAAACCAGCAGTCAGTACGGAAAAAGAAGCAGTGAAAGAAAATCAACACCTTCAACTACCTGCTGTCTGTTTAACACTTTCAAAGAGACTTGCTGCTCCTGCTGTGACCTGCAACTCTATCATGTTTGATGATGAAATCATCCTTGTCTTGTGAGTCTAAATGAATGAACAATATGAAAAAAAGATTTTATATAATAACTTACCACGCTGTCACAGGATTAATAATAATCAACTAATGACCTATGAGAAGAATAAATGGCATGCATGGGTACAAATCAAATGTGTTTAAGATTAGTAAGCCCTAGCATCAACTCACTAGAGACTGACAGTGATTCTACTCCCCAAAATCAAGCCTGGTAATTAAATTGACACGTTACACAAACATGATATTTACCTTCAGTCTCCTCAAAAGACAAAAAGTAAAATAAAGTTTCTGTTTTTGAAAATCATTTTTTCCATCAACCTGACACGCTGTAGCAGGGAGCATCTGCAGGACAAACAGAGAGCGAACTAGAAAATTAGAAAAGCACTGAACAATGGGAGACCCAGAACAAGTCTCTGAGACTGAATGACAGCAGACTGCGAGCAGACAAACAGGTGATTATCACCAAGCTACTACTTATTCAGACATATTAAATCCCTCCTTGTCAGTGTGGAAACAAAACCTTTGACTACGGTTCCACAGTGTCACATTCAGTGAGAAAGACCATCAAAACACAGCAAAGTCCAGTAAGTATGAGAGGAAAGATTTTGGTTAATCCTATTTGCATGTCTATAACATCTCCCTCAATTTTAATCAGAATTGTAGCTGAACTTTGAACTTTTTCAAACTCTAATTTAAATAAATTTCCTTCCAAAAATGAATGCTTAGGTCATAATCACAACATAAATGATAGAGGTCCTATTATATATAAGGTGTCCATAATCCTTTCCATAAAAAATCCTATTGGTTGTGTCAGAGATGGCAATTTTGCTGATAACAAGAATGGTGTTTAATTGCTTCGCTAATGTGTCCATCCATCATCATCATCAATTAAGCATGTGACTCCTGAGAACAAATTGATCGGGTGCAAGAAAATATCAACGTATTTCTTGCCCTCATGGACTGTCCTTCTAATAATTAAGGACACATTAAAGGAATGAAAGGAAATAAATGTGTTTCAGGACAACACTGCAAATAACAAGTGAAGTGTCAGAAGAATGTCTGTCCATAATGGTATGGAAGATCCGGTGAGACGGCCAGATTCTATTGCTGAATCAAGTCAGTTTGTTTATAAAGCGCATTAAGAAAACAGCTAATACCAACCAACCAACCAAGTGCTGTACAAAGTTGTCAAATATGGCAAACAGCAATCCTTGAACCAATTAACCAATTTAACCAATTAAGCACGCGTGAACCTTAAACTGAAAACTGATGGCCAAAGCATAAAAATATGTTTTAAGACAAGCCATAAAGTTTGATGTTTTCTAAGTTTTAAGAGACGTTCTTCAGTCTAGGCCTGTAAGGGTTGCCTGCACAGAGTACTGAAGTGTTACCTGAATGAATGTCTGCTGCCAACTTTGTACTTGGCTGTGTCGATAAAGACCACAGGCAGTGTGAGAGACCTTGGATTTACACTGAGCAGTACCACTGTTCGATTTTCATCTGCAATCGCATTCATAACAGGCGGGCGGCAGTACAGGGGTGATTTAGAAAGCCAATACGACACACTCAATATGTGTTCATTAACCTTGTCGTGACCTCTGCAGCGCTGCAGTCAGACCGGATGCACGGTGGGAATTGGGAAGAATTGCATTTTTCATGTTTGCTGAGGTCTGCTTCCCTGGACAGGTCTGACGAATAGGGGCTGTTTGGTGTGATTTGCCAGAACCACCTCGGTCCCCAACAACGAGCAAGTCCAGCGCAGAGGCAACACGTCCTCCTTACGATCTTGCTCTGACCGCTGCGCGACCTTGACACTGTTCTATCAGGAATTCATCAACTTCAGCACCGCATAACTCCAACTCCAACCCACATATATGAGGTTAGCGGGCTGTACACCGCATGCACCAATAGGACACCATTGTGGAGAATGTGAAAACTGTATATGAATATTATTATTAAATGCTAATTAATTAAATGCGAATGAAGTCCTAATTGTTTCTGTTTAAATTGATAGTGACGTTTGCATGTAGGTATAATCCTAGCATAATATTATTCAACTTGAAAGTATTTCATTCCACTCATACCGAGTAAGTTGTTTGTTTGACACTGCTGTTAATATGATTAAACCTTGCAACCTCAAATATATAATTATATATAAGTATATACATATGTATGTATAGACTGCAAATAGCCTTTTTTATTAAAAAAATAGTCTTTTTTTCCTGCAGGCGAATCACTGCCTCTACAATATGTCATATGTCTCATGGCATGTCAACAGCTGATTTATAGCCTCTTACGGAATATTTCGGAAACCACACTCCCCCACTCCCTTTCCTCTCAGTTCTAGAAAACTGTGTTCCGCTTCCTTTTGCCGAGGTTTCTATTCCTTTTCTATTTCTACAGTTGCCTTGCCTTTCGGCTTTGTTTGCTTGAATCATGTATCATATTTGATTGTTTTTTCCTGTATTCATGACTCATTTCATTCCCCATAGTTCTCTGTGTCTCTCTCCTCCCTCCATCTTGCTGGCATCTTGTGACCACCTCATGTGGGGGGTATCCTATTTCTCTTTGAAGTCACACTCTGCTACACCAGGTTTGCCTGAAGGCTTTCTCTCGCACATGAAGCCACACGCAGCTCACTTTGAACAGGATGTCTGTGGAAATAAACAACATATTTTGGAAGCCCAAAAGAACACTATTCCAATACTGAAGTAACTGACACATAAGTTAACCTCCCCATCCCTCCACCCCCCACCCACCCTCCGCCACACACACACAGTGGGAGTAGGATTCGATCATCGTTATTGTCTGAGTGTATGAGACGCAGAACAGATTTCCCCAGAATTCTCCTTCCGCCCAGAGTATTTGTTCCTCTCTTCTGCTCACCTTCCCTTAACCATTCCCTCGCTTCAGTTGCTCTATACTTCATCCTTCTTTATGAGGTTTCTCTTCTCCCTCATTCGCCAACTTCTCTTGCTCCCATCATCCTGCTCAGGTTTTTACCTACAGTATTTCTGCCTCTTTTCCGTCTTTCCATTTCCCCTATATCTCCCTTACCTCTTAGTAATAATAAAAATGTCAGAGCTGACAGTGGAGCAGGGATGGGAAGAAAAAAAAGAACTGCCCTTGTTTTTGATCTGGATGAGGACTGATCTTCCCAAGCTGGGCCTATGTCCTAGTTCTAAGATGTTAAACCTGCTTGGCATAGATAAAGATTAAAGTGGTAAGCAAATACGTTTGATTATACTTAAAAAAGAAAATGAACTGGAGTAAACAGGATATCAACAGGCTGACTTGTTTTACGTGTTTAACATCCTTGGGGTGAAATCTTCATAATTTAAAGGCTTTACTTTTTTACTTTCTCTGCATTTATCTTGAATGCTTTCCAGCTCTGTGTGGTGACTGAGGTATATTACTCCTATATCACTTGAAGGTATAGTTGCTACTGTGTTACTGTGTGTGTAGTACAGATGTTAGCAAGGAGCTTGTCAGTGTATCTTTCTGGCCATACTGCTATGTGAGCTAGGGTCATCTGAGCGTGGCTGACCAGTAGGCCTTCAGGAGTGGCTTCAACCAACCACTCTGTCACACTCGTCCCCTCTGGAGTCACTCACTGGCGCCCCCAGTTGGTCAAGTGTGAGTTTGTGTTCCCTGTCTTGATGTCAGTTCAGCACACATCATTTTCTAGCCTTCTTGTGTTGTGTCAAGAAGAACTCTTCTCTCTGTTTTTTGTCAGCGGGGGGCGATGCCTGTTTGCAAAGCGATACTCTCTGTTTCACTCTGCTAACGTCACTGTTGTTGTTGTTGTTGTGGTTTGAAGCCCTCTCACTGTAAGAACTGAGGGAAGACAAGCTTTAATTAAGAGTCGCCTGCCTTTAGTTCTTCAATTAGTTCTTCGAAGCACCTTTGTCAGTCCCTGCGGGGAGCCATCACTGTAATGGAGAGAACAGAGACAAAGAGACGAAGGAGGGGAGGAGAGATGCAAGGAGAGAGGAAGGAAGCGGTGTAAGATAAGAGTGCAGATAAGAATGGAGAGGCCAAGAGCGATGCGGAAGATAACGCTGGGACAACGGAGAGCAAAGGAGCACATTTTTATTTTTTTTTATGCTGAGAACATGAATACACGCAAACTCTTCCACAGCCCGACTCTCGATTCGATTCAACTTCAATGTCAAGTACAGGGTAACGAAATACAGTTAGCATCCAACCAGAAGTGCAAAACAGTTATTACAACAGATAGTAAATATAAGTATACTCAGAATATACACATAATGAACAGTATAATCAGAATATACAGGGTATGTACAGATTAAAGTGATTTGAGACAAATGTACAGCTGCATTGCACAAGATGCTACAGTATTAACAGAATTTAACAGAAATTACAGAGTTGCATGTACTGTATGTACAGTTAGTGCAAAATGAACAAAATGAATCAATCACCCTCAGTTGAGTGCATTACTATCTGTGAGGAGCTCCAAAGAGACAAAGAGAGGGGCCACGGTTTTTCTAATAATGTTAAGTATTTATTTAGCAGAGGCTTTCATACACAGGGATTTGAACTTGTGATCTCTCGATGTGCAGTGAAACCGCACCACCGATGAGTGTAGCCTTCCTCCAGTTACCCCCAAGTGAAGGATGGAAAAGAGCAGTGAGACGCAAGGAAATCAATTGGTTCTCTTCTGTTCACACCATTGTAATGTAATCGGCGGAGGGGTTTTAACCCTGCGTGTGGGTGTGTGTGTGGGGGGGTGTGTGCGGAGAGAGTGAATGTAAAAGAGGTAGGAGAGTGAAATGAGATGCGAAAGTGATAATGGAGAGAGTAAGGGTGAAGTGGACGGAAAGGTGAAGGAAGCAAGGAAGCGAAAAGGTGAAAGAAGGAATGAGAGAGTTGTGAAGTGAAAGTGAAGAGTGATTAAAGGTAGACTGGAAGAGGACGAATCATTTCAGAATATTCCTCACAATTGTAATTATAGTTTTATATAGACATTAAATCTTTAGTACACTGTTCCACATTTAATATAACTGAACTGAATGTTAACCAAAAGTATAGCAAAGTGTAATTTTTCACCCATTCGTCAGGTAAAAACCTTGAAATATACGGTACAGCACAGATCTTGAGGATCTTCTCTGATTGCAGTGGTGGAAGGAGCTCTCTACTTCTCCCAGAGAGTCTCTATTCATCTCTCACTAGAGCTCATGGCATCTCCTCACGACGACTGACTTCCTGCAGTAATGGCCTCTCAACCACGTCCACTACTATCTAATCTTGCATCGTCAACACAGTCAATACTGCTACCTGGCACTTTAATCCTACCAGGAAGGTCAGGGCAGAAGGGAAATGCTTTGATTGGCTCAGGAAGTCACGTAGAGTGGAGGACAGAAGGAAACAGCATCAGTATAGGTTACCACAGTCAGCAGGTTCCTCTGGGTCAACATCACTGAGGATCTCATCACACCATGGTACGTTTAAATAAGATGCGAGATAGAATCTAATCACAGCAGAATCCCAATTTGACAGCAGCGTGGTTTTAAACAGGATTTATTGTCAATCTGAACCAAAACATTGAACAACAATCCCTGTCAATCTCAGAAATCCTTCTAAGGATCACATTGGATCATGGGAAGTTGATGTAATCATACAGTTTAGTACATTTAGAAATGTAGCATTTTTACTTATCGTGCATGCACACGTCATTCGAGGTTCTTGTACCTGTCCAATACGTTTATTTTTACATTTTATGTAAACTTAAAACTGATTATTTTATTATCTTGTGTAGCAACTGCAAATGGCTCATGCTTTATAAAATCAATTAAGAAAAACATTGACAAATGGAGTGCTGGTCTGGTGTGTAAGCAGATTCCAGTTTAATCTTGTCATAACCTCTGAGGCCTAGTTGGACGTTTAAGGATTATTTTGGTCTGAAAGGGCAGAGGATGGGCAGTAAAACTAATCCTAGACAGATTCCCTGGGAATAAACATCACTTAGACACCAAAAATTGCAAACCTTTGGTTTGGTCAAAACACACACTGGCACGCATACGCACAAATAAACAGTTTAAATCTGTTAAATCTCCAATGGTTATTTTAAACCAATCAATTTGTCTACATTGAGGGGAGGAGAATAAGATGAAGCATGATTCTCTAGAACCCCAGTCTGGGTAGAGTTTAATATCTCTAAAGTGCTTGATAGAGAGGAAAGTGTCTTCCATGGAGAGGGAAATAAACAGAATGGATTACATCAGAATCCTGAACCACAACGCTTCACTTTTCTTTACCTCTTCTCTGAGTAACTGTCTGTTTGGAAGGACACATCTCACCAGCTCACTGCTGATTACTGCAAAATGTTAAGTTTAGCCTAAAGGTTCACAATGTATGATTTTACAATTGTAAAAAAGAAGAAATGGCCTCCAGAGATGATTATGTGTTTAATGGTGTTTTTAATTATTTATCTTTGTTCAAGCTGAATGAAAATCTTCAGTAATCTTAGTAAAGTCTTTACTAAATCTTTTGGTCTTTTCCATCACTGAGGATATTCGATACAGGCGGCTCACACACACACACATACATTAGCAAGTACCAACATACAAGCGTGATATATGACAGTTGTCTCGTGTTTAGTCTGTTCTTACATGAATGTGGGAAAATACTTCTTCTAATGTGGCTTTTTGAAGTCAAATGGTTATTTTATCCACCAACAGGGGGCAGGGGAGGAGATACAAAAACAGACCTTGTGGCATCAGTGAAGTCAGATAGCCAGGCTGTTTCTGGAGCCCAAGGGCTCGGCACCCTCAGATAAACATGTGCAGACTGGCAAGGATGGAGCAAGGCAGACGGCGACAAGCGAATCAACTCTCTTCTAACAAAACAGGCAGATGTCTCCATTAATGCCAGGAATTATAACGAATGATCTAAATAGTGTTTATGCGCACGCACACAAACAATACACACACAAGAGCAAGTTTCCTTATGGGAAAGAGATGGTAGCTATGAAGTAATAGCAAAATACAGAGGTGATTTATAGAGAGAGCACTGTGCAATACTTCCCACAACAACGCCCACCACGTTTCAGAATCTTCTAGAAACTTGGACAGAACATCTGTGGGTGGCTGCATATCTCAGGACAGGCCTGTGAAGACTGTCAACTCCACATCAGAACCTAACCCAAAATGTTTGAACAAGATGGCTTCATTCAGTACTCTGCCCCCTCTCTCTTTTCCCTCCAGCCTCTCTCAAAGGGCCCGCAGTATATTTCATCCAACCACACACGTCGCCCAGATTGGCAGAAGGCGCTCGGAGACCTTGGCAGAGGCGAGCACGATAACTGTTAACCTTGCTATGCTACGACACCATCTGCTCCCTCATACTCCACCCCACCCACCCATCTTGCTATCCCCATTTTGGCAACCCCCCCCCCCCCTTTTTAATTCCAATGTGTTTATTGAAGAAGCTTGCAGTGTTAACCCAACCTAACCTTAGCAGAATGCTAATACGGGAGCTATTAGTTTCCTCTTAATTAGCCCAGTCCTTTCTGCGTTTCTAGTGCAGTTAGCTTATTACCATCTCAATAAGGAGCCGCTGGAGGTCAGCTGGGGTGAAATTCATGCTAAATAGCTCTGGCCCCTGTGACTAACTAGTGGGTTCCTATTCTTCACTTGAATTAGCTGTCAGTGCGGCTGTACAGTATGTTACAGATATGGAGCTTGTATTGTGATCCAGAACACAAACAGGTTTACCCAACATACACATGTGTCTGACACACACAGGCACACAGTCACATGTGTAGCACTTGGGTGATGCTAGTGTCATAAGTATTGAAATAATACAGTCCAGAGTCCAAGCCGAAGGTTTTAAATACCTACACACAGCTTTCTCTATTATTGGCAGGGACAATTCAAATAACATGAAACATAGGCATCCATGTGACTTGGCTTCATGACTTGATTATTTGCTCCCTCACTATTTGCTTGTCTTTGTTTGAAGTTCGCAAAGGGCACAGATGGTGTGTTGGGTGTATATGGGGTTTGGAACATGCTACTGAAAGGTCTTTACTTTAGATCATGCATATTCAAACTTATATTGTGTATATCTCCTAACCTCCTTCACGTAGTCTCATACTCCTCAGGTGTGTCTCGTTGACTCTCGTCTCGCCTCGTCTTCTGTGTGGAAGAGCATGAGGGTTTAGACATGAAAGAATTCGGTAACTTGCCGTGAGGATGATTGTTGAACCAACATTTCTATTCGCAGTCGTGTTTTACTTTGCACTTTCCATCGCATAATTGCGTTGCACAGTCCAATGTGCTCTTCCTGCGATGTTTGTGAATACGAGCAGAACATTAACTGCATGATTAAACATGAGGTTTTCCAAAGTTGGATGTTTTTTTTGTGTGTGTTTATTAAGTGGGGAGTATTTTTGTGTGCTGTGGTGATGACAGCTGGCTCTCTCATTTTGATCATGTTCCTGCATATTTTTCAGTAGTAAAAACACATTACTGCCTGGAGCTTTACACGCCATTTACAGCCACCAAGTTCACCACAAATAAATACACAGAAATGAGAGCACACACACACACACACACACTGTAGTTTATATCCACAACACACTACACTGTAAAGCGTTGAATGCACTGTAGCTCTTTTGCTGCTGAAGGACTCGCTGCTCACAGCCTTTATTTATGATTGGTTGTCATGTTTACTATCTTCCAAGTCATTCATTCACACTCCATGTAAAAAAATAAACACAAATAGGGAATCGGTTTCCACTGCTGACAGAAGACTGGTGTGCTTGGGTCCAGCTGCGGAACCATGGGAGAACATTCTGGATGTTTAGTTTTTTTTTACATTTGAAAGAAGCCCTTCAGATGTTGAATTACGCTAAAATATCCATGAGGCAGCTTTGTTTCTGGGACTGATTTTAGAATAGCAGACTGCATCATCTACCTGTCTTGTGGTCCCTCAGTAAAACCCTGTTGAGGAAACTGACATGAGCAAAAACATCCATGTTAATTGTGTTCTGCACGTGCGGTATGGATATTTAACGGTCATTAAATACCATTAATTTGTGTGAAGAATATTTGATGGAAATAGATTTTTCACCCTCTAAGTGAATCAACTGTCCATGCACAGCATAACTAACGTCTCTCAACAGGAATACACAGTAATGGGAGTACATTTACATTGAGTAATTATTATTATCCAGAGCAACTTACATCAAGTGCAGGGACATTCCCCCCCGAGGCAAGTAGGGTGAAGTGCCTTGCCCACGAACAGAACGTCATATAGCGAACCCGCAACCTTCCAGTCACCAGCCCAGTGCCTGCTGAGCCACTTTGACTCCCCACAATGTGATCTGGGCAAGGGAGAGGAAGGCACTGAGCACCACTCCCCATATACACCTGCCTGGTAAGATCATTTTACAGCAGCCTTTACGTGTAACCTATTCCTCTCTAACTATATCCTGCATCGCTATGATTATTCTCTCTTCCTGTGTATGATGACAAGCTCCTGTTACAACTGCAAGATCATTTTTCCTCTCAGAAATCCTGAATATTACATTTCATCTCATGACTGCTTTAATACAATAGATTAAACTGGCACACTGAGAGCCAATACGTTCGAATCCAAAACAAAACCGAGCATTCATCTTAATGTTGCTATAATCTTAGCATCGTCGGTTCAGTATGTAGTTATGCCTGACTTAGCCACGCTGTAGATGGCGGCCAGTTTCACCTCTGCTATTTTAAGGGCTTCATCCGAATGAAAAAGTTTATAGGTCAAAAGCTGTGACCTTCCCATTCCCTCAGCGTAAACACATGGCGATGCTGCTGGGTTTACTTCTGAGGGCAATAGAGTGGATGTCAACGCTGAGTGCAGAGCAGCAAACCCATAACCCAGGGACGGATTTAACGGACTGGCAGTTGTTCCGTTATCGCGCTAGGTAATCCACACACACGCCCCTCACTGTTGCTCATTGAAAACCCTTCACCGGAAGTATTTAGGGTGCGTGTGCTTGCACAGTAGTGATTTGAGGACACGCTCAAATCCGCCACGTTGTAATGTCAACGTCAGGAACCATGGGAACGAAACCGAAGGAAAGTGGGGTCACCTGCCTTGTTGAAGCAGCTCTCTCCGCAGCTCATAAATCTTGCTTTCTGACAGTTGGTCTCAGCACCTAAGCGTAATGAGAGCGAGAACCTTGATGTTTGGAGCTGCACAACATGTTAGCACAAACCCCTCGGGTCAAGGGTCACTCACCTCTGGCAGCATCCGAAGCGTGCTAAGTCGAGTGTCTGGGCGTGTTGCCATAGTGGTCAACATCTGATAGGAGGCTTCAAGCTTAAAGGTGGGTAGAGACAAGTTTTAAGGACGGACGGTGCCATTATCTCATTCAACATTGCAACGCCATGGAGTATTGTCAACCTAAAAAAACACAGGAGAATTATAATGAGGATTTCATTGTCGGTCCCTATAGGATTGCAGTAGTCAGTCGTACACAATCTCCTTGGTATGGTCAGGGCAGAGAGAGCTGGATAACTGACACTGGGGAATGTTTGTGCTGTACTGTGTGTAGGTGTGTGAGAGTGTGGGTGTTTTTTATTTGTGTATGGGTAGAGAGAGAGAGAGAGAGAGATGTGCACACATATAACCTTAATCCCTTATTTTTCAATGATTTACTAACACAGTTTTTTTTAGATGAGAGCTTTTGGACTGGCTTCATCGGAAAAGCTAGGGAACAATGCAAATAAATCACGTTATTGAAATGATCAGAAAACTGAGAGGCTACCATTTTTAGAGCAGTTGTGGGGTGTGCTTGCCTCACTTGCAGACACAAGCGTTTTTAAAATTTTAATTATACAGCTGATATTTCTATATATTTTTATACAAAATGCACCCTTATTATTTATTATTTTTACATATATGTAAAAAGCCTGCATTTGTTGCTGCTCACTTACAGCTCTTAATACAAAAAGCGAAAGAGTAGAAGGAAAGTCAAAGGCAAGTACACCTTAATAATCATGTTACTGGATGGGTCATAAAATTCAAAGGACATACTGTATGTCCACATTTCAGCATTCCTATGTGATACATTGAGTATCGTATCTGACTGAAATACCTTTCTCAGTCCAACTGACTGCAGAGGAGTAACAAAACCTGGAGACAGACTATGCTGATGCTGCATGAGTCTAAATCCCCGTCGACCCCTGGAGAACCGCTGATTTATGGAGGCCTAATCCTTCAGGGAAGCCAGGATGCTAACTGCTATCCATGGAGGTCTGCACAGCACAGACTACACATCTCCTTGTCAACTAACCTTACCTCAGTTAGTAAACACCCAGGGGATTCTAACCATTCCAGGCTCCAATCATATTTGAACTACTAGGATTTTTTTTTACAGTTTCTTACACTCCAACCACAGTGAACAGATTTAGCTAGACTGAGCTAAGAATGGTTGGCTTGGTTTTTCTAATGACAAGTGCTCTGGCCCTGGTCTATTTCTTTAGTATTAAAAGCACAATGAAGACTAAAGGACAGAATGTCCTATACACACCGGAGTCAGTCCACAGAGATAGCTAGTGGAGACAGATCATTGTTGGTGACCCTCCATTACATTGCTACCACGTTTTCCTCAGAATTGAGCAACCACACACAAACACACACACACACAGACACCCACACACACACACACACACACACACACACACACACACACGCACACACAGACGTTCCTTATCCTCTCAAGGCCGGACAGCCAGGGGGGGGGGGTTACAGTATGCACTGACAGCCCCCGCAGTGGGAGTGATGCATGAGCAGTGTTTAACACCTCCACCCCGCTGGGTGATGGAGCGACCAGAAAGAATGAGTTGCCGCTCTCACCTGGCTCTCCTCCCACGCCTCCCTCCATCCATCTGCCAGGCAATCTCCCATTCCTTAAAACACCCCCGTCCTGCTAACCAGTTGTGCCTGTAACCTGCTCCTCTTTCCCGGGCTAAAAGAGCTCTTATCGTCATCATTTGAAACCCTAACGGGCATCTGGCGTTGACTCTGTGTGGGTTAGATCAAACCACAGTCATTCATTATGCTAATAGTTAGCGGCTTTGGTCAATCAAACATTATTTCCTGAAGTGAAGAGGTGATAAAGGCCTGGATAATAGTAGCAGCCAATGTCACTGAGTACCATGTGCTTCAGGAACACGAGTTGTGGGAAGTTAAAGTGTAGTTTGTAAATGGTTTCTTTTCTGCATAATCTAAATGGTTTTGATGTTTCCGTGAGCCGAATAGTAATCTCCTGCCTTTTATCATCAGCATAATAAACATCCAAAAATAGATGTTCTGTGCACGTTTTGTTTTTATTCACAAAATAATAAATGGTGACATTGAACATTACGCGTAATACTGTGAAAAGCCAAGCTTGTAATGGTGTGTAGCGTCGAACAACATGAATGACAAGTCATGTTACACATGGTATTAACCAACCTTTTTCTGACCCCAATAGATCCTGGAAGTCATTTATTCGAAGCAATGGTGTGGTTACCGAAAACACATCCTCTTAAAAACGCCGGTCTGTCGTCAGTGCCTTCCGTATCTCCCATATCAATTCCACTAATGCAGCACAGCTACACTGTGGAAAAGATTAAAGTTGAGCTCAATTGAAGGTCGGTCGCTGACAGCTTGCCATACCAGTTTTACGCCAACGGATGACCAATTTGCGCTTATCACGCCAATTTCCTACACGAAGCAGACACAAACAGACACGAGAGGCGGAGAGAGAAACGAGCATTGGATGTCTGATGGCATGTCAAATTCAAAATGACAGAAATGGCCCTGAGTGATTTTTTTCGGTGTGTGATGGGGCGTCCGTTGGGACTGAGTGGGGTGGTAATGAATAGCCGTACTGGGGACAGGTATTAATCAAGTGTAATCACGTTTAAGGAAGCCACGCTGGTGGAGAAAAATAGGCCCCTTCTGGCCTGTGGTTACAGCCATCCATCAGGATTTGAGGGTTTCTGGGTGGGTGGGAGGGGGGGCGTGTATGTGTGTTTGAATGTGTGTGTATGTTTTTTTGTTGTTGCCATGTCTGAATCCATTGACCTTGTATTGGTCCATAGGGTGGCTGAAGCCCATCTTAAGACACAGCATAAGAATCCACCGTAAAGATTGTTTGTGATGGATGGCTGTGAAAAGAATGAACGATCATTTGCTAGCGTCTATGAGTTCAAACACTTTGATAAGACGTGATATTGTCCTCTCATGGCTCGCGTGTTTGCATGTGTAGAGTACAAGGAGATGCAGTTTGATGTCCAATTCACCCACGGGCCAACAGATGACCCCTCTAACACCCCCTCCCCACCCCCCCACCTACCCCCCAAAGAAAACCTCACTAATCCTGGTTAGTCCTACACCCACGCTCCCTCAGCTGAGCTTCAATCATCTCCTTTGAAGGGGCTCTAAATACAGACCCCCTCCTCTTCCTCCACCTCCAAAAGGCCCCCATGTCCCTCCTCCTATTAATTATACTGATGCACTGCCTCTAGGGAGGGTTCACGGGGGTGGGGGGGGGATTGACATCGCTAATGGCAGTGTTTAGCCATCCGACGGGTAACAAATGATCAGGACAACCATGAACTCCTGTGGGACAAGGCTCTATGGCGCGAAGCGTTTGCATCATGGTATCTAATCTATAGCCGGTTGCGTCTGGTTTGTTGGAAATTGCCTGATTCATCTGTGGCAATGAAACTCAAAATCGACTGCACTCTGTTAGTGCTGTTTCTGTTCTGTTGCTGTGTGTTCCTGCAGACAGAGTGCTGTGTGTGTTAGAGGGATGTTTTTTGGGGCTGTGGCGTCAAGAAAGGAAGCCAACATGTAGCTTTACTGTATATTTCCATGACTGTGTTTTGACGGCACTGTATTGTGAGATATTTCGGCTCTGACAGTTTTTCCACTTTTGTTGTCATTGGTTTCGTCTCGTCAACCGCGCCTGTTTTGTTCCTGTCGACAAAAAGAAAAACACACTGTGAAAAAAGATAATAAATAGCGAGGTGTGGACATTTATTCTGTCAACTGACAGTGGACAAACCTATTTTAGACTAACTGGGATTGTTTGGCAGAGAATGATCATTGTTGGTGCACAGATTTGGGCTCGGTGTGTGTGTGTGTGTGTGTGTGTGTGTGTGTGTGTGTGTGTGTGTGTGTGTGTGTGTGTGTGACGTTGAGGTTGACCATGTTGGCAGAAGAACCCGAGCACTGAGATTTAAAACACTCTCTTTTCCAGACACCTTCTTGATTTTCCCTTCGCAGTTTCAGTTGCACACTACATTAAAAAAAGATTAGCCTATCAAGGAACGATTTTTTTTCCTTCTACCATGTCATTGTTCAACTGTGGCTTGATTGTGTTGAGAATCAGGCAGCTGTGTGAAGCCAAGTGACACGCTGGGACATGCAGTGACGGTGACGTGGTTTGGATGAGCACTTCATAACAGTCTAGCCTAACCAAGATCAAGGCCATATTGAGCTAGGCTATTCGAAATAGAGCAAGGATGGGAGAACGAGGGGGTATAAATATGCCCATGCCCACCCCCCATGGGCACCGGTCCTGCCATAATGTTCCTAAAAACAGCCCTCCTATCCTAGCTTTGAGGATTGTTTGTGGAACCTGAAAAAGATCGATACAACCTGTTCCTGCTCCTAAGAGTGTTTCATCATGAGGAAGGGGATGTGGCTGAAAGGTGGGCCGATATTATCTGGAAGTCAGGGGAGGGGTCTTATTAGGAAGGGGCAGCCAATGACGTTTGATCTTTTTGAAGTCCGTTTCCTGTCCCCAGGAATCAGGCCGCCATCTCCACTTATGCTCACGTTCAGGAAGTCAACGAGGATGTCTATCTAGTTGCTAGTATCTGGTGTTGGTTTATCTGTGTGTGTGTGTGTGTGTGTGTGTGTGTGTGTGTGTGCGTGGGTGTGCGTGTGCGTGTGTGTGTGTGTGTCAGCATCAGTCTTCGGATAGAATCGGGGGCTGTATTGTGAACGGAAAGAAGATCTATCCCCAAGTTGAGCCAACCCAAATTGAGCATTGAGTTTTGATGTTTCGACAACCAGTTAACTCTCTCTAGAGATGTGACTGTAGCTCGTGTTCTGCTCCTCTCTTTCATCAACCGTCTCAGGAGGAGGGGATCCCTTACTGAGTAGCTCCTCCCAACGTTTCTTAAATTTGTTCTCCCTAGTGAGTTTTTCCCTCGTCTTCCTTGAGGGTTTAGGTCGGTTGAGGGGCAGTTCTACGGGCATATGTTTACGTTTACATTTATTTAGCAGACGCTTTTATCCAAAGCGACTTACAGTAAGTACAGGGACGTTTTTCCCTGAGGCAAGTAGGGTGAAGTGCCTTGCCCAAGGACACAACATCATATAGCCACAGCCGTGGCTTGATCTCACAACCTTCCGATCATGAGGCCAACGCCTTAACCATTGAGACATCTGACCCCCAGATGGCATGTGAAGCCCTTTGTGACATTGTGTGTAAAAATACATTTTGATTTGTTCTATCGTATAAGATCTGACGCCACTATCCATTTCTAACCCCACAGAAAACCTTGGACAGTGTGTACGATTCAGAACGCTTCCAATTCAGTTCATTTATCAGGTTCTCATGTGGAAAGAAAAAAAAAAGAAGCACGCTTGTGGAAGTTTCCATTGTTTTTGTTTCCATCGCCTCAGCCCACTCACGCTGGTTCAGATAGAGCCTCACCTTCATGAATGGAGGACGAATGGAACGCTTCAGTAATTGTACAGAACAAGCCCTTGTTTTGGTTTGTGTTCTGTTGCAGAGATGGAAAATCCTCAATCAGCCAAAGCGATAACAAATAAAAAGAAGACAAGTGAAGAAGCGAATATGCTGTTAGCGCACCAACGACCAGTAGCAGACATAACCTACATCCAAGTGTAGGAGTTAGAAATCCCCCTAGATTTGTGCAATGTGTTTGGGTTATGTCAAAACAAAGGCATATTGAAAACCTCCTTCGATTATTCGATGAGCAAGATGCCCTTCTGTGTACAGAGAATGAGCCTAGCACCGTCTCCACCCCCACAGTGTGTGTGTGTGTGTGTGTGTGTGTGTGTGTGTGTGTGTGTGAGCAACAGTGCTGACCCCTGTAAGCCTGAGCTGCTTACATAATAGGGAGCGCTTGTTGCATGAGTTGATGGCAGGCGTTCAGCTACTGCACTTAGTGGTAAGTAAAGGCGGGAGTCGGTCAGCAGAACGTGCTGCGAGCACACACACACACACACGTGCGCGCACACAGATAACAAAGTGCACGTACAGACACTTCAGCGAGCTTGTCCAAAAGCTTACTCCACATACTGTTTATTACCTGGGCGTGAGCACAACCATGCACACATGCACACGTGCACATGCACACGTGCACACTTGCACAGACACGCAAACCCCATTTTCACTCTGGCACTTCTAAATGAGTCTAAAGTCAGCAAGCATAGATTTCAGCCTCTTCCTTTTCTTTAGAGCCTCGCTTGGGCCTTTACCAACTCTACCTATTTTCTCCTTCGCTGCATCCCTCAGCCCTCCTTCTCTTTTCACACTTTATCCAATTCACTCTTTCCCTGGTCGTTTCCGGAAGATGTCCCTCATCATTTAGTTTTTTTTTTTTTGCCTCCACTTCGATGTCTCTTTTCTTCTCGGCTGCTAACTGTCACCTGACACTCTTCCTCCTGAGACAGTGTCAGCCTCTCTGTCTTCCTGCACAACATCTGTCCTCCTCTCATCCATTTCTCCATTGGACTCTTTATCCTTTGTATTGTTACCTGGGGGGGGGACAGGAGAGTGTTGAAATCGACATCTTTAGGCTTCCACTGTCTCCCAGTCGCGTGCTGCCGTTTTTAATGAAAGCACATTTGAAATAGTTCCATCGCTTGCTTGGCGGAACTTGAGAATGTTAAATGTGAGTAAAATGAGCACACGTTTCAAAGAACAGGCACCTCGTTCTCTTGAATCACTTTCCTGATTGCGAATTAATAAGAAGAAGAGTGCGGCAAACACTTAAGGGCCTTGAGTTAAATCCTGGAGATTAACTGGCACCAAATCCTTGAATTTCTCCTTTGTTTCGTGCTCTTTCATTTATTCAGATGAGTCAGAAACAGAAGAAATGTCCAGAAAAAGCACAATACGTCAAGGTAGTCTGTTCTAAATGAGAATGCAAACCTTAGGAGAAGTAGGGTATCGCTGTGAAGGGTGTTAAGATGCCATCTAAACTCAGCCATCTAGGTGCTCCACAAGCACTAGGATCACTTACATGCACAATAAAAAGAAGAAAGGGAGCGAGAGAGTGAGAGAAAGAGAGCGAGAGAGCTAGTGAGATCAAATCAGGTAGGATTGGCGGTAACTCGGTTTAGGAACCATATGATTGCAGTGTCAGGCTACCAGTCTGCTCACAAGGTTCAGAGAATGCCGGTTCTTTTATTGATCAATATAACCATCATAATATCTGTAAAACCCTTTAGGTACCAGACATTGGTAGGTTGGCTGAAAGAAAACTGGGAGTCATGTGGCTGAGTGGTTAGGGAGTCAGGCTGGTAATTAGAAGGCTCCTGGTTTGAACCCCGGCCTTGCCAACATGACATGGCAAGGCACTTCTCCCTACTTGCCTCAGGGACAATGTCCCTGAACTTGCTGTAAGTCGCTCTGGATAAGAGTGTGTAAACTGTAAACTGAGCTTAGTCCATTTGTTCCACAAGCGGAAGCTTTTAGATAAAGCGAAGTCTAAGAGCACAAATGCAGTGCAGACTCTACAAGTGTAGACAAGAAATACAACAATTCAAGAAATGTACAATTCATGACTGTGGTAATTGCCAAAGAATACTTCTTACAACACAGTTTAAATTAAAGAAAAAACAAGTAATAATTTCAAACAAATAATACTACAATTATAAATCAATAATTACAGAAAATAAATAATGTTTGCATTTCTTATTATTAATGTATATTGAAATATACGGATTGAAATAAATATTCATTTAGCAGAATAAACGTTCATTTAGATTAGCAACTTTCATCCAAAAGGACTTACAGCAAGTACAAAGACTTGCCCAAGAACACAAACTCACATCCCCACAGCCAGGAATCGAACTCACAACCTTCTGATTTTGAAGCCGACACCTTAACCCGCTGAGCCACTAGAATCCAATGCTTGGATGTTTCTGTCTGAGTGTTCCTTACACTCGTTTTGAATATAGATTTCTATCATTTGGAAGTTCAGCTTTGGGTTAGTACTCTGTAAATTGTAAATACATGGAGTCATCCCAAAGATGCTACCCTAGTCTTCATCGCTTTGTCGAGGGATTCCAAAGAACAGACGGTTTTACCTCTGAGTCAGAATATAAGCAATTCAGCCTGTCAGAAAGCATGGGAGTGTGCTGATTGTGTTGGAAGCCAGGCTATCCTGCTGTGATGCTACAGAGACAGCCTTTTGTTTCAGCAATGGAACTGACACACCTGCTGATAAGTAATTCTGGATCCGAATCTGTTCACATGCTGGGCATGAACCAAAGGATAAAATGCTGGCCAACATGTCAAACATTAATGCAGGGTTCATTTTTCATGAATGATAAGTAAGTATTCCACATGGAATATGTTTTCCATTCAAATAGAGAAAATACAACTCAGAAAAAAATGTCTACAAGCCGAATAGAAATCGGAGGTAGTTTAACCAGCCGCCTGCTCACAGGATGGACCACTTGGTCAAGTCATCCAGCACAGAGAAAAGTGTGTCTCCTCTAACCTTTATCTCTTTCTGGAACTTCTAGAATATTCTTCTCTTTCAAACCTCATCCATCCATCTCCCTTTATCACTCCATTATATCTCGTGGCGGTTCTATTCCTGAGAGGGTAGGAGGGTCAGGTGCAGCTTGTCATCTCCTATCAGATATCAATGAAGCTGGAACCGAAGACCTTCCTGAGAGCCGTAGACTGACCTTTCCGTTTCTGGTTGAAACCCCACGTCAATCAAACCCAAGTCAAATACGTGCCGATTTTAGGATATAATATAAAAGTAAAGCTGCGTGTCTAAAATGTAACTTGAGCTGTTGTGGTGAACCATGATCCATGAGTTATGGACAATATTAAGAATGATCTTTATTTTAAAAAAAGACTGTACAACAAATATATATTGTGAGTTTATTCGCCAATATAAATGGAATGTTGGAGATGCGAATCACAGTTTCTTTACTGATCTATATATCAATGAGCAAATTATAAAATGTCTTGGAATATAAGCGGTTGCTGTTAAAATCACTCGTGTCGACAAAAGGCCCTGATTTTCTTAACGATGACAAATTATGAACAGTGTAATTTATTTAAGCTCTCAGGCCAAATAGTTTGTATTATTAGGAGCTTTCAAAGGTGTATCTCAAGCAAACAAACCAAAATCATGCAGTGCAGACACAACTGACAAAAAAAATATAGATCTGGTTGGAGCTGTAAAGCACAATATGTACAGGGTTATTATCTTCTACAATCACATTTTTACAACTATACAAAGTAATGTTTTATTAACTACCAGATACAGTCTAAAGCAGATTCATCGTATACAAAATACACAAAGTAGAATCATCTTACTCTACAAAACACAAACTGAATGTAGAAGAACCACCTAAACATATACATAATTGCATATATAGTGCAATACGGCATTCTTTAACATATAAAACATAGAAACACTGAAATACAGCAACAATACGACAAACTACATGATGCATCAACTTGAGTTTATCTGTTATGCACCTAACCTCTTCTATATTCTGTCCAGTATCTTACTAACCGAAAGCTGCCATTGTATTTTTACCAAGCTTGGTGTCAACAGACACATAGAAACATATACATTTTTATTCCTCCTATAAAAGGTCGAGAGACAATAGTTCAAAACATCTTACTGTATTTGAATGAATTTAGAATCATGTGTTAATATGACATGGCATATTTATGAAATGAACTGTATCCAGTTTCTACCAAATATTTGGACCCACATTATAAAACAATATTTGAGTATTTCACCAAATACATTGCAAATGTTGAACTTCTGCTGTATGTTCTGAAACTGACATACTGTCATAAGAGAACAGTCATACAATCTAAAAGGACTAGAATTAGAAAACCATTCAGTTGACAAAAATACCAAAATTTGCACAGACGATAAAAGGTTTTAAAATGATTGGAACTGGACGGAATACATTTTGTAGTTTTTAAGAACCTAATGCAATCAGGGACCTGGGCCCATTGTGCTACTACAACTGCCTAAATGCTGGTAACAGCATGCCATGTGAGGTAAAAATGAATGCAATTCACTCAGTGGCCATTACTGCAATTACAGAACTACCAAGCAGGGTTGAAACGTCCCTCCCCTGTGTGACCCCTGCCTCCATACAAAAACCAGTGCTGCTATGGGAGGGAAGGGAAGGGGCGGGGGGCTAATTCTGCACCCACTGCCTGGCTGCCTCTAATCTTCCATTGTGTGAACGGAGGGCTTGATGCTGTGTCCAAAATCCACCCCCCCCCTCCAAGTCATGGCAGAGTCCATACCTTGTACTGAGTACTTTGAAAGAGCTAGCTGCATTTTGGATCTATGCAAAAAAAATTTTTTTAACACACACAAAGTAAAAGGATCAAATATAGACTTCATTTTTCTGTCCAAAATACGAACTCTCCTGGCTCGGAGGAAAACAGATAAAAGGCTGGTGTCACGTTATAAACACTCAAACTAAGAGCCCACTACTAGTTACTGACCACAGAGCTGTCAGCAGACTGGCCTGGGCCCTGCCCCCCCCCCCCCTCTCTGCCCCGCGTGCCTCCCCCCCGCCCCCCACCCCCCGCCTCAACACACGAACCCCCCCACCTCTCCTCTCCAGCGCATCATCATCAGTGGCTGTTCCCTCTGGAAGCTCCACGTCCATCCCTCACCACTCTCATGTCTGACTGACAGAGAAGTGAGGC
This sequence comes from Neosalanx taihuensis, assembly GCA_030340665.1. NCBI lineage: Eukaryota > Metazoa > Chordata > Actinopteri > Osmeriformes > Salangidae > Neosalanx > Neosalanx taihuensis. Next base: position 2,590,207 of record CM059299.1, on the reverse strand, counting down.
ACAGCTGGAGACTTGAAGAGAAAGCTAAAACACTTCCTCCGTTTCTGCTTCACATCCGTATTCTGATAAAGGATGAAAAAAATGGAAAACATAACAGAAGAAGAGTTAGGTAGAAACAAAAATCTTGTGTTTTGGCCTTTGCTGAAAGCAGCATGTCATGTTTATAGCTTCGGGTTAGTTGAGGCTGAATGTGTGTGCAAGCTGATGTGACGCATGACAGTTCTGGTATCTGAGGCATGAAGTACGTAGTCTGTGCTGTAGTTGTTGGGTAGCATCAACATCATAACGAGGGGAATGTTGGGTAACAACAGCGCCCTAGGGGAAATGTGTCAAGCCTACGTTGAGACTCACCTAAGTGTGTGTGTTTGTGTTCAATATCCACAGACAGCAGCATGATTAAGCTGGTGAGTGTAGTGTCATGTCTTGCTGTTTCAGCAAGAGAACCTTCCAGATTCCTTACCGTCTCCTCCCAGAAGCTGCATAGCGCTGACACAAGGCTCCTCCACCTGCGCCTCCTCCTCCTCCGCCTCCTCCTCTCCAGGCTCCAGGACGGCAGCCTCCGAGGAAGGGGTTGGGGGGTCGCAGGGCAGGGCTGGTGGGGCGGACAGCGTGGACCGTGCTGGCAAGGTCGCTGTGCTCACATTGGGAGTTACCTGGAAGACAGCCGGCATCCAGTCATCCATCCACTCTGCTCTGACACCCGTGCTTTCAGGTCGGGGAGACATGCAGACCTGAAGCAGTCCCCACTCAGACATTCGGCTGTTGTCTACACGTCATTTGGCACAATTTCAGAATCCCGGTATCGTTCCTTTCTCGAGTGCCATATTGAGGTATTGTAATTTTACTGCCAATACCGGTTTAAAAAAGTTTCAGTCACACTGGAGGAACGGGAAGAAATTAAATTATGGAGGAAAACAAAGAATAAACTGATACATGAGGGCAGAACAAGGAAAAAGAACAGAGAGGAACAAGAGTTTTGATTCCAAATTCAACAGTTAGGGCCGCATTACCCAGCAGGCATTTGAGAGAACATGGGGAAGCAGAAGTACATGGAGGTACGAGACGCCTAGTAAATCATCATGCACTGGAAAGAGAAGGACCTCAAAACCAATTAAAGGTTTGCCCTGTCTCTCCATCTCCCTTTCTCCCTCTGCTTGCCCCTGCCAATTGCCTGCCAATTTTTTCTTTCTCTCTCTCTCTCTCTCCCTTTCTCTCTCCCCCCCCCTCTCTCTCTCCCTCTCTCGCATTCAATCACTGCCTATTTTCTTCACCCAAGGTCAGGACCCAACGAGTGGAGCCAATGGGAGGGAAGGAGACAAGGAAGGAAGGAAGGAAGGAAGGAAGGAAGGAAGGAAGGAAGGAAGGAAGGAAGGAAGGAAGGAAGGAAGGAAGGAAGGAAGAGTTGAGTTTATATACTGGCTAGCTCATTATGAACACTGTAGTACCAATGTGGTGTTTTTGGTTGCTTCAGTTTGAAACAAGACCAAAAACACAAAGAGGCCATGTGATGGGAAATAACCGCTGAGAGGACTGAGCAGTGAGAAGCAGTTGTATGACTGGCATGTTATAAAGCCACAGATGTGTTAACTGTTTCACAGCCCTATGGGAAGCATAGGGTTGCTATGGTACAGAACATTAACGATGCACCGAACTCAAGATTGGACACTTCATACAAAATGTAGACAAGCGAAATACCTTTACACACACATACACACATGCACACACACACTATTTGAACCTTCCAACAAGATGGAATTATATAGATTTTCTTCCACACTACCCATCAACCTTTTCCCTTTCCTCCAGTCTCCATAATGACTCATAGAATACTTCCTGATTGATCTGTAAAAATCCAACCAATCAGAAAATAATGTTTTATTACTCCTAGAAGGGGATTATGAGTTGCCTAGCAACAGGCACCTGACCCCCTGTGAGGTTTTCGTGAGGCATTTTCCCACTTCTGATTGGTGGACCAGGAGGGGCCCTATGGATGTCTGTAAGCAGAGAGGAGACTATAGAACAGTCCCACTCCTGAGAGCCAATCAGCCGTTAGTTTATTGCCTCTCTTCTTAACGAATAACCCAAAGTTGACCTATTGTAAGGCAGTGCAGTTACACCAAGCTGACCACTAACTCAGGGTTGACCAAAGGCACAAGCTTACACTGCAACACACTGAAGGTTCTGGGTTCAACAAAAGCTTGGTGTAAGTAATACGGTTAGGGCTCACCTGTGACACGATTCTCTTCTTCTTTGGTGTGGAAGATATTAGCGGACGTAGTCTGCAAAGACAACAGGAAGGAAAGGCTATCATCGCAGCGACAGGAAGTGTAAACTGGGATAACAAAAGCTTCAACGTGCAGGAACAACAGTGTGGAAATAAATGTTTATTATCCAATAATAATATTAATCACTTAAATCAGTATATGAAGCCTGAGCGCATTCATTACTTCTGTCTGTGGTCTCGTACATACTGTATCACCGAAGGACTACACACGGTTCCACATGACTATAAAAGCGTATTTATTTATGAGTAATATGACTAGTGCAAAACCAATTTTCAGTTGATAAATGGGGTCCCTTGATAGGGTCAGTGAGCACGGTTGTTGGTTCAACGCGTGACTACTTAATGATCATAACTGGGTGTACCAAAACACTGTACAATTTACAAAATATATGTGTATGCCGAATGGATTCAGTTGTTTTATTTTTAATCCCTTCGTTAATTCTGTCTAATTCAACCTTATTTGAGTAATATTGACACAGATTTTCCTAGCGGTGAGAATGACTTCTTCTCAACAATTTCTGTTGTGAATGCCACCAGCTCATGTTTCACACAGTGCATATATAAATATATATTATATTCAGATGAGCTCTACTCACTCATAAACCTATTCTCCATTAGGTCTCCTTCAGATTAAAATCTGAAATTGGATTCCTACAGAGTTAATGCTTCAAGAACCCTTTTCTGGCACTGACAAAATGTGAAATCTAAATAGGCTGGAAATCTGCTTTTAACATCAAAACGTACAATTTCAATTGAATGCTATTTAAGGCTTATATACAGAAAACTATTTCCCCTTTCCCCCATAAGACGAATGGACCTTTATATACAGATATATGTTCATTAGTCCTATGGGGAAAGGAGAAAATAATTTCTGAAAAAAGGTGCATTGACAGCAACCTTGAAACGCCCTTGTGGGTCAGGAAAGAGAAACGTTGTACTTTGTACTAATGTTGTCCATCTGAATGAAACTTCCTAGAAAATGGATCTAAGCGGGAGCCTATTCTGTCATCTATTGTATCATGGTCCTGATACATCCTCCTCCTGTGAAGATGCAGCGTACTGCTAGGCGTTCACAGTGTTCAGCAGTACACACTCAAATGTGGGCGCTCTCATCTCCTCTCTTCTAGCTCCTTCTCACCTCTCTCCAGCTAAGGGAGGGAGTCTCCCTCAGGACTCTGCATAAGTGCTCTCCTTCCTGATAAGGGAAAGTGCCGCTAATTAATCTGCTTAGGGTATGAAAAAAGGGGGTGGGAGGGAGGGTGGGGGGAGGAGGAGGGAGGAAGGATAGTCACTTGCTGAGCCGCAGGGGGAGGTGGTGGGTGGTGGTGGGGGGGTCTCTCTCCTTGGCATCTCTCTCTGTATGCCTTTGTCGTGGTTCATTAACAGTCTCAGGCAGCATTAGCCATCTGCCCAGTCCGCTAGCCGCTCACACAGAGCACAGGGGTAGCGCCGTCTCCCTCGGCTGCAAAAACAATTATCTGGTCTCCCTCTTGTACTGTTGGGCTGCCATCTTGGAAGCACGGCCTGGAGTTTTTTTTTTTTTTCTTCCTCAGGAACGCTGTCTCGCCGGCCATTTCCCTTTAGGGGTGAACCCTGCATTCTGCTTTCACACAGTGGAAATCAAAGGACCGCGAATGGCATTGGAGTTGGATGAAGCTTCTCTGTCTTCAGTCACGGTTAAAAGCTGGGTGAGACAAAACTCACGGCCGAACTCTTCCCCCTTCCATGCCTATGTGCCCACGACCCCCTCCCTGGGGCTCTAGTGCCGGAGAGAGGAGGATGCCATGCTATCATTAGGATTACCAAGCACATTTTCAAGAGAATACAAGCATCCCGAGGGGTGGATGATAAGGACGCCGCCTCAGTGAGAGACATGGAGAGATAAAGAGGAGAGAGAGAAAAGTCTTGGGTTAGAGAAAGAGCTCTCATCTTTACCCAGCTGTGACTAACACACTTAAAGGCAGGGATGGGGGCAGTGTTAGCCCTAAGCTGGGCTCCACGATTTCTATGCTTCCATGCAGTTAAATACAGTCAACGTGTATAATTCTGCCGAGGGCAGTTCATGACCAGTCCATGTATTGCTGCAAGCAGCCGACACAGACATGTGAAATGTGAACGGCACGGTGTGAAGGACTCTACCTGCTAACGTTCGTGTCTGTAGAAGCTGAGGCAGAGGGAGGGGAAGCGGGAAAAGGTTGAAAGGTCACGCGTTGTTACGGCGAGATGTTTTTTTTTGTTCGTCATGAAAGTACTCCGGCCTTACATTTCCAAAGAGATGGGGGCAAGGCTGGCACTGATCGAGCATCCCACAGCGCCGTGACGCTGTCTGAGAGGTCAAGTGTGCTCGCCTGGTCGTCTGGAGCACGAGCATCTGCCAATCCAATGTTCCAAGGTTTTGATCACGGATATTTATACGGTTCCCACAATTCGATTCTCCAAATGCCTCCAGCTCCCTTCACCCCTCCTCCCCCCACCACCAACCCAAGAATAAGTGCCCCAATGCAATAAAAGAGATGCCATTTAAAGAAATGCAGACAACTAAGTGGTATTTTTCTCTCCCTATCTCTTACACGCACGCGCTTATCGACAATAAAGCCTTTCTTTTCTCCAGACTCAATCTGCAGCTGAATGTGTGATTGGTTATTTAATAGCATCATACTGCCATGATATGATTATATTGAACACCAGCTCTACCCTCCCCCACCCCCGACACCCACCCCCCACCCCCACCCCCTAAAGAAATAATTAAATAAGATCTTTGTAATGTCTGATCATTGTTAGATCCATCCACCCTGAGAATGCTCCCTGGCAAAAGACTGCAGTCAGATCCAAAAGTCCTTCTGCCGAAGGTAATAAAAACGGTCTAGACTTGAGCTGCTGTCTCAGGGCGAACTATAAATATGCCTGTTGAGCTTTGACCCCCTGCTGTCCCCGGTTTTTACCTCGCTGGCGTTTCTTTCCTTCCTCTCTGGCTGAGTCTCAGCTGGGGCCAGCCTTGCCCTGGCTCTGTCCCTGGCTCTGTCCCTGCTCTTCATCTCCGGCGTGGGAGCTTACGCCAGCGAGCCTGACGCGGAGTGACAGCGGCCCCATGGGGTGGGGGGGGGGTGGGGGGGTGGGGGGGTGGGGTGGGTGGGGGGTGTTGACATGTGACCGGGGCCACAGGCTGAGGTGGCGCTACTACGGCTGCCGTGTCAAAAGAAACCCTGAGAGCCTGGTTTCCTGTTGCAGACTTGTGTGTTTGTTTGTGTGTGTGTGTGTGTGTGTGTGCAAGACTATGGAGCCAATATGCTGGGTTGCAAGACGGCTTAAGGGCTGTTGGCGGAAAGCGTGTGCGAGAAACTAGCGAGGCGCTGTTAAGGCTCAAGGATGTTAAGGTCTTTAGTGTGTCAGTATGAGAGTTGAATAGGAATGAGTGAGGGTTCGTGCATGTTGGTGTGTGTGTGTGTGTTGTTGGAGGCGACCCTGGCGGGGTTTGTAAAAATGTGTCCAGGGTGGCAGTGACAAACTCATGAGGTGTTACATCTGTATGTGTGTGAAGAACTGTGAGCAGAGCGTATTCTAATAAGGCGCTTGGATGTGGCCTGGGTGTCCACTATGTCCTCCATCAGAGAATCCACCCACTGCAGGGCGAGCCCGGGTGATTTTCATTGACAACGACGCCTGTGACATGAGCGGAAGGTGGCTGAGGTGTGGAGGAACTGGAGAAGACGCTCGGTCGCTCATCTGCCACGAGACCCCTGAACCCCCCCCCCCAGCAGAGCAGAGTACCCTCGGTCCCAGAAGAAGACGCGCACCTGCCACAACCTCCCCCACGAGAACAGACACACTTGCAAAAAGGGCAAGTTGAACTTCTGACACCGGGGGCTTGGGTCAATCTCATTTACATTCCAGCCCAATCAGGAATAGCGCTCGGAGAAATTCACTCTCTAATAATATTCATGTCTGACCACTGGCATGCCACTCAAAACAGGCACTAATCCACCGTGAGTTTAGTGCTGAGTAGTTTTACACTGACAGATGATACATAGCTTGAAGTAATTTCTCTGGTTTTGTCCTGCTGTTTTTCTGAGTAAAATCTGTCTGGGTTGCTGGTGAATCAATTGTTCTCTCTGTGGATCTCCTCTTTAAAAGTAGTAGTGCGCAGTGCCTGTTATGCAGTAGTTGACACCCACAGATTCCTGGAATTACAGACAGAAATGCTGATTCGGTGTCACATAGATTCCAGGAAAACAACTGCAAAACCTTCTCTCTGCAAAGTGCAAGACAATCGTTGGACATTCGTTGCCTTAATATCCCATTATAAAACCACACAGACACAGAGAATCTCTTCTGCATATTGGGACGCAAAATCAGCATTATCTATGTGTAGTCTAGGACTGGGATCCATCGACATCTGGCTAGTTCAGTTCTTTAACTGTCTACCATTGATCAACATTAGGCGTAAAAGGGGATTATTAGGGCATTAGGACAGATTAGCACGAATGTAATGGATGCTATCTCAGCACAAAAAAAGGAAAACAGACAGGTTTCTCTAAGTAATAAACCCTGAATGACTGAAGGTAGGCGCTTACTAAGTGAAGCGTATAACACTTAACATAAAAGCACCCGGAATAAATGCATCCTTGTCCTATTGAAAAACAATGCACCTGTGAGATCATGGTTTTAACGAAACAATACCATTGGAGTGTTTCTCTGATCATGTGAGCAAAGTAGCGGAGCCACTCATGCAAATTGGTCACGACCAGTGGGTTCTGAGGGTCGCCAAAAAAGGGGCAGAAAAGGACCGGTGGGAGAGGCTCATGAATGAGAGGGATTGGCTGTCTGGCCCGGCCCGCTACCCCAAATGCGCCCAAATGCCATCCCTGAGCCGCTGGCAGCCTGTGGCCAGATGGCCAATGCGAGGTCTAATGAAGCGAATACACCCAAGACAAATCTGCCGGCTAATCATCAATCCCCCCCTGTGCCTCCCTCATCAATAATATGCAGCACTTCTCTGAGGACTCCAAATGCCACTGTTGTAATAATGATAGCCATAACGTCATTAATTTAGCCAATGCTTTGATCCAGAGCGACAAGCCGTGCAGGGTGGGATTTCAAATCTGCAACCCCTTGATCAGCAGTCAAATCCTCCACCACTGATCTATACATGCGCCTAGTCTTATGTGGTGTCCATCTCACGTACACAACCCCTGCCTTGTATTATACTGCTGTATTATACAGCTTATACTGTATTATACTGCTTCTTAAGTGTACTTTATATTTTTTACCTTCTACCCTGTGTGCTATACTGTACCCTGCTGCTGTTGCAAACTGCAATTTCCCCTCTGTGGGACAAATAAAGGACTTCTTATCTTCCACACACCTACCGTACAAAAACCAGTATGACTTGCCTGAATAGTTAGACTAATGGACCAAGCACTGGTTCATTAGTCCAATTAAACAATACACCGTGTCCTTTCAGCGTCCTCAAACGTTCGTGAAGGGCTTTTCAAGACAGCTTTAACCAAACTCTTGATGTGCCAATTGCATGTTAAAAAGACACGTCAGGAGTTGAACCGAATCGTATTAGAAGGTACTGCAGAAGGGGGGAGGCAGCACTTAAAAAGACAGCCATTGGCCCATTAAAATAGCCCCGCTCCATTGCCTCGAAGAGAGAGCTTTCTACCGGCAAGCCCATATGTCAACGCGTCAATAATGCATGTCAACGCAATGTGACAGTTGGGGGGGGGAGAGACGGGGAGGGGGGAGAGCCACTGCGGTGGTGGGGGTTTTCAGTCATATTTGGTCTTCAGAGCCAATATCAAACAGCAGATGTGTGGGTATAAATATATATGAAAGGGAGAGTTGATGCGTGCCGCAACGGGGGGGTCCGTGGTGCGGCGAGGGAATCTGGACGAGCGGCGGCTTTTGCGCTCCGTCATCTGCCACCAGGCTGACCCTGTGGTGCTGAAGACCAGCCCCTGCTCTCCAGCTGGTGTGGGCACCGGTGTCCGCCAAAAGGGGGCCACGCCCTGACTGTCCCCTCACAGGGTTAGCTGCTTCGGAGAACGATGCAGAAAGGGTTACAGGGGGAAGCCCAGACCCCCGCCCCCCCTGCCCTCCCCGTCCCTCGTCACTCCCCACACTCTGAGGTTGCTGAAGGTCCACCTGTGGTCAGTGGTCCGGAAAAGCGAGCGTAGCCTCTGGAGAGGTCCGCCACTGCGAGTCAGAAGGGCAGCGGTCGTTCGGAGAAACGGTCCAACGATGCAGCCGTCAGAGTCCATTAGAGAGGCGCTGAAAGGACTGGAAAAGCTGTCGGCTGAAGAGCTAGCGGGGCCTTTAGCGCCGAGGACGCCCTCTCTGCTACAACCCCGGACGCCGTATCAGCACAGGTGCTGGGGAGTTAATGCTAACCTGGGAAAATAACTCAATAAAAGCTCACCCATTACCTACACTGTCAGACAAAGGTGTGCGTGTGTGTGTGTGTGTGTGTGTGTGTGTGTGTGTGAAACTCCCTAAAGTGAAATCATCTCTGTATGGCCAAGCCTCTAGCTTCCAATGATACATACTTGCTGTGGACCGCTGTAAATCACAGCAGAAATCACATCTTGAGGAAAAATCCCACCGTGCATAATGGTTTCATTAAAATGCATTTATACCTGTAGGCTTTTCTGGAAGACGAGGACAGACACCCAGCATTCCATTCCTAGAGGACAAACCCATTACTGATTCAGCATCGAGATCTAAGATGCGCGAGGCTGATACAGGTCTACCGGGTAAGAATACTGATGAGATCCGACAATGGCCCCAGGGTTAAAAGCTGGCAAGGAGCCAGAGCGTAGTCTAAGCTCCACAAGCTGACCAAGAGGTCTTATCACACTTCCAGCAGACCACCCTCTCGGGATGGGGGGAGGTGGAGAGGGGGATAGCGAAGGGGAGGGGAAGGTAGGAGGGTCTGAGGAGTAAGGGGGAATCCTCATAACTGGCAGGGGGGGGAGGGGGGAAAGAAGAAAGGAGTTCTTATCCCACACTCCCCACTAAGGAGGTCAGTGGGGTGTGTGGTGAAGGAGGGGTGTCGGATAATGGAACGCCCCCTTCTCCTTCCTCCAGCACACACACACACCTCCTGGGCTGGAGGCTGTGCTCTCCTCACGCCTGCAGTTTCCCAGCTGGTATTCTTCGACTGCAATATGGGACTGCTTGTGGTTGGGAGAAGGGAGGGAGGGAGAGGGGGTGGGGGAGGCTGAGGGCGCATGCCCTTTACACCGTCTCTCTATCTCATACGCGCAGTAAATAGACGGATAGACGGTCATTCTGGCCTGCCCCCTTTTCAGGCGTTGCCAGTGAAATATTGATTATGGGACTGCTTTTATACTAGTTATGTGGGACATGGCTATCATGGGGATTGTACCTTTCATAAACATGGCAAATTTGAAGCCAGGAGAGAGATAACACCATATTGCAGTCTCATCTGTTGTACCATGGGGTCACATCCTGTTGCATTATGCAAACTGCTTCATCTTTTGAATCGGAGCTCTTTGCATCTCAGCTTCGCAATTCATCGTAATAGTTTAAGCGTTATTCATTTGTATTCATACCCAAGTGGGTAGTGTCCAGTGGTTTGACCATAAAGATGCTCAGTTTGTGGTTCCTGTCCCGAACGGAACAGAGTTCCCTTCTAGCAGGGCTCTGGCCTCTAAGCTGCCGTTGCCGCGGTGAGTCGGATGGAGTTCCCTCGGCAACAGCTTGAGATGCGAGAAACGTCTGTGCCTGGCCTCCCTCGACATGGAGAAGCAGATGGAAGGAGGCGGAGTGACAGCAAGGTGGCACAGAGAGCCCGCTTGGCTCAGGACACCGCGCCCAACGACGACGCTCCGTCTTTGTATCCCGTTCGCCTCACCGTAGCCTAGCATGTTAGCCTACCGTGTTAGCCTACAGTGTTAGCCTACAGTGTTAGCCTACCGTGTTAGCCTACAGTGTTAGCCTACAGTGTTAGCCTACCGTGTTAGCCTACAGTGTTAGCCTACTGTGTTAGCCTACCATGTTAGCCTACAGTGTTAGCCTACCGTGTTAGCCTACAGTGTTAGCCTACTGTGTTAGCCTACCATGTTAGCCTACAGTGTTAGCCTACTGTGTTAGCCTACCATGTTAGCCTACCATGTTAGCCTACCGTGTTAGCCTACCATGTTAGCCTACTGTGTTAGCGAAGCGAAGCCATACCAGGAACGCATCTATATTGTTAGCGACCACAACATCGCTAGTGAGTGTACCCAGGCCACGGTGACGTCACAGGAAATGGAACTGAATACTGGCGACTTTCCACCTCGACAGCTTTCCTACGCTCATGTGTTTTTGCTCATATTCAAGACAGCTAAAGTGTGCAAGTGCAAAAGGCATGAAGGGATGTGAAAACGTGTGCTACACTACTACCAAAACAGTCTGATTTGTTCACCTCATAAGTGCCTGCGCTTGACAAGAACAACAGTGGCAGGCTGCAGCTGGGTGAGTTATAACCGACATATGAAACGCTCTGGCGAGCTGAAGCCCTCCCTCTGGATTGGTTGACGGCAGAAAAGAATGCGAGAGTTTTCGGGAAAAGGAATCTGGAAGAAAGGAGCCGTCCGGTGCTCCTGTGTGCAGACGGCTTATTTATCTCAGTCAGCCATTGTATCTGTAGAATCTCCTGTGTGTGTGTGTGTGTGCGTGTGTGTGTGTGTCAGGGGTGGTGAAAAAAAGATAAAGCCAGATTCCATTCCGTCCACCAGATCTTCTGCTGGTCACTAGATCCCTAAGGCCCGGCTTCACACCACGTGGTCCCTTGATCGCTTCCTTATCGCCCCAGGAATGACTCGGGGGGGTGGGGGGTGGGGGGGGGGGGATGAGTGTGGATGGGGGTGGGGGGGGGGGGGGTGGGGGATAGGGACACTGGAAGGACAGAGCCTGCTGTCTGTCAGCAGCTCCATGTTTACCAGGGGACGGGGGTAGCTACGCCGTGGCCCCGTGCGGCGGTAAACTGATAGGAGAGCTGACGAATCAATCTGTCGACTGTTCAGCTGTGCTGGAGGGCATGGGGGGGGGTGGGGGGGGGGGGGAGCTGCGCTGCAGGGAGTCCGGCTGGATGGAATACCGTTCACACAGAGCATTTTTGGGTTGGCTGCTTCTATTATCCAGAGTGCATGTTATGCCCCCCACCCCACCCCCAATTTTGATTGCCACACCAATCGGATGGGCAAGCGATGGGGTTCTGCCGTAACTCTTGAGTCCATCCTGAGATTAGTGTGGCCATTGTTTCGGTCCCGAGCTAGACCGTAGTTAGGTTCCCAGCTTGGAAACACAAGCCTGAGGACGGAAGCCGACTGTAGTTCAGTGGACATTTGAGTAAGAGGAATGAGGTGAGTGAGGAGAAAGGCTGAGGCTGCTAAAGCCATCAGAGTTTGCCCCTGTATCTTCAATCCGTGGTATTCTCAGAAGGCTCTGAAAGAGACGAGATGGAACTATGCATACCCTGTGGAAAGGGTTTGCCCACAAAACACCCCGACCTCGTGTCGGTCGGAGTGTAGCCTGGTCATGAAAGCTAGTCAGGAGACGGCAACCGAAGGAGAAAGCTCCCTGAGTGTCCAGAGAGGCTTCCTGCCGAACGGTAGGAAGAGGAGTTGTTTTTTGGGGGGGGGTAAAAGAAAGAGAGAGATCATAAGGAGAGGAGATGGGGGGGGGGGGGGGGGGTGGAGAGGAGGGTGGCTGTTGAGGAACAAAGACCAAGAGGGGCAAGGAGCTTTGCCCTTTTCTGGAAGAGTGCTTTTCCATCTTTGTTAGTTCTGCAGGGCGCAGAGGGGGCTTTTGTCTGACAACTGCTAGAGGACTTGGAGTGGAGGGGAGGAGATTTCCACAAGACTGTGGCTGTGGGAAAAGCAATGGGTGTGTGTACACAACGAACGAACCAACACACACTCTCTGTCTCGAGAATTCAAAGTAAGGCCGTAAGGGACCCCGACAGAGGTCAAAACAGCAGTAGAGTACAGTAGAACAGAGTTAGCGTAGGGTTAGGGAAGAAATGTGAGGTACTTTTGTGCTTCTTTCATGTCGACAAAGTTTCCCTGCTCGAGTATTTCCTCACGTCGCTCACCGACATGAGGTCGTGCAGCGGCTCAGGCCACGGACAGTCTGAGCTTTGCATGCCAAGAAAAACTTTCCAATTGGGTGACAAAATACAATCCATCGCAGATGTGAGGGAAGGAGGGGGAGGGGGGGGGGAGTGAAGGTGTGTGTTATCGGCAGGGAGGGGGCATTGGCACAGGGGGGCACGCAAGCCAACCGGATCAGACAAGACAATGGATTTGCTGTCAGGCTTCCCTTCACTTCCACTTGAGCCGACTCCTCCTGGGGGTTTTTAAAGCACACCGCAAGCTCAGAGAGAGCTGGGCCGGATTTGAGAGAAGACTGATCCTTCTAGAATCTTCCTTTTCCCCCCATTAAGATGGTGAGAAAGCATTTAAGGAGAGCACTAAATTGCCTCTGACAAGATGAAGGTGAATCACTACGAGGAGCTGAGAGAGTTTGTGGGACGGTGACTTGAATGCAATGCTGGTGACTTGCATTTAAAGGACTATTTTGGGGAGGGGAGGTGGGGATGGGGATTTGCTTTGTTACCCGGACATGGTCCAATACAGAATGGAGGGAAAACGTGACATCATTCTACATTGAACCAAATATTTTCCTCACGGTTGTCTCATATAGTTGACACAACAAACCACATTATTTAATAAAAAAAACAGACATGACCACATAAGGAAGCTGACTGAAAGGCTGAGTCTAACTAGCAAATTCAATCTGCCAACTCCCTAAACCCAAGAATTGAAGCATTAGACCACAGTTACCATACTGTTGTAGCCTGGTACATTTGACAACATCTGTACAGTGAAGTCCTTAACTGCATTTAGAGAAAATACACAATTTCCCTACATAATTGACATATCAGTCAATGCTGTATGACAAATCAAAACAGGCCATCTTTAAATATTCACCCATGTAACTTTAATGAGGTAATCACGGTCAGACTTGTAGCACTGAGCCCATCTGTTGGCCTGCAGGCTGTTTGCATGTCTGTGCAATCTGTGTGTGACACAGGGGCCACACACACTCATCAGGACCATGTAACCCCAAAGATCGTGTCTTTGATAGGTGTGGAATAAAAGATGTCTATTACGTGTAGTTTATCATTCTAATTATCATGTACATTGAGTTCCAGCGTCTGGTTTCTTGCTCGGAGAGCGAAATTGAATTAGAACTCAGCATGCGCTCTGGATGAAAATATGAGCCTATGTCTATTCAGGGGAGCCAAATAGGAGAGATACTTCGACACCTGAGACCATGGTAAGGGAGGGCTGGGGGGGGGGGGGGGGGAGGGGTGGCGGTGTGTGTGTGTGTGGGGTTCATGCAATTTTATCAGCCGTCTCTCGTCAACCCTCTCCAGCCGTGATAAGTATCTCATTTTCATCACCCATTAGGAATTCATTAACCCCCAATGGTAATTATCATTAATGTAAGGACCAGGACCGCAAATAGTGAACAAAAAATCCCCTCATCATCTCAGGAGCAGAAAGTCGTGATCTTGAAGTTCTGACTGCTTCCTGTTCATTATATTTCTCAGGAGGGTGGCCTGAGTTTCGCTCTGAAGTTTAATTGGACGGAGAGACGGTAGCCCAGCTTCCCCGGGGGGGTGGGGTGGGGGGTGCTGAGGTGACCAGAGATTGACACCTCAGAAGAGACTGTCGTAGGCGGGCTTGTGACTCTCTGTTTAAACTTTGCCCAGGTGATTCACACTGAGGAAATTGACGGCGGGTGGTTGGAAAGTATGTTCCAGAGGCTATGGAGAATCTGTACGCCCCAACTGTGGAAACAGGTGCCCACTGATTCTTCCATCTTATTTTGAAAATCTCTCTACTGTCTATCCTGATCTTAAAATTAGATACAGGCACACAAAACAATCTCTTGTTTTAACTTTGCTTTACACTAAATAGCCTACTGGGATTTCAAAATGTTCCTTTGTTCTGATGTCACTTCAGTGTCCCTTCTTAAGATGGGAGTTACTTACAAATTCTCCCTTCTCCTTTCAACCCTGAACCACATCTTTTGTCAAACTGTACCAACCAAACAACACAATAACATTCTATAAAAAACCATAGCTGGAATCTCACTCTTTCATCAGCAACAGACCTGCGCTGTGGAGCAAAACGCACCTGATATTCTGACCGTACAAAGATCCCGGACAGTTCCCGGTCACTTTGTTGGGTTTCCTACCTTTTCCCCATGATGCTCGTCGTGGCGGCCAGGCCGACGTTGGTCTTGTTGGGCTGCTTCTTCCTGCGGGTCAGCTTCTTGCGTGCCGCCCCGCTGGTGGGGCCCTCGGCAGTGGACCTGGTGGGGCTGCTGTTGCCGCTGCCCTTGCTGTTGAGGTCCCGCAGCACCTCGTAGTTGATCTTGGAGGATATCTTCTTCTGTTCCAGCATCTTCTCGATGGCCTCCCCGGCCGTGCTGGCTCGAATGGGCTCTCGCTTCTTGGACTTTTTGGGCTGTCGGAAAGAGGAGCAGGGGAAAGAGGCTGTTTATTGCGTCTATTTTGTGTTTTGAATGCAGGTAAGACTAACATAAAAAATACAAATCTAATGAAACCTTTTATGATAATCACATGGGCAGTCATAATAAACTGAAGTCATATTTTGTCAATATTTCCTGGAATTATTTGGACAAGAGAGACTACACATTACTTTCTATTTAAAATGTTTTTTGCTGCGGTCAATATACACCAAATGGGAACTGATTTAGGCCCATGGACTGTTATCTAAGCAGAAGGATACTGTCACTTATGCACATAATTGCGTATACAGAATATATATTTATCATAATTATCCTTGAGTGTCTACTTGCGTATACGGATGTTTGTGCATGTGTATGCCGGTACATATGACAGCAAGCGAACTCAATACACAAAGGAGCTTCATTCTTGCAGGTGCTCTTCACTCTTATTAAATAGCAGCAACAACACTGGCTTGTCAAGCATCTTGAGTCTGATAAAAGCACATCCTTTTCCTAGGGGGTTGGGAAGCATAAAGTCATGCAGGTCTCATCAGTGAGATGACAGGCTTATTATCAGGCTGCTGAAAGGTTTCCATGCTGCTGCTGCTGCTGCGGCTGCTCGCCCGCCCGCCCTCTCCACAGACCGTGGTTAGTTATACGCTACAACGTCTTAGCATGGGGAAATCCACTTCCTGCTCTTTCGACCACAATGAGGCCCCAACCTGAAAGCCTGAAGGTTCTGGAATACCTATCAGTCCCTTTCCTCACTTCATTAGGCATCTGCTGCTGTGCGGCTCACCCAGCCCCCCCCCTCCCCCCCCCCCATTGGTTGAAAGCTTCAGCTAGGATGTCAGGCCAGACAGGTTAGCGCTGGGCCGCGGCTACTGCTAACAGGCCGGGTCTCTGGAGAGCGGAGCAGTGTAACAAGAGAGGATTGGTCCTGACTCGCCTCAAGTGGAAAATATGCGCTGGCGTAGACGCAGCTGTTCTTTGTCTGCCCGGGCCAGACACAGTGGCCGGCCCGGGACCCCCAGACCGCAGACGGCGCTTCTATCCGTGCGTCTGCCGCCGTGTGATTGGCAGTTCCTTTCTCTCAAACGCACAAACAAACATGGCGCACTGACGGTCTTACCTTCTCCTTGTAGGTGCCTTGCTGCTTCTCCTTAGCGATCCTCTCCTCCTTCTCTGCAAGAGAAGCACCATACGATAAGATGCTGTTCACTGGGACAGTAGGCTAAGTAACGTTCCCCAGCTCGGGGGGGAAAAGTATTTGAAAATGACTCGTTCCTTGGAAACCGTCCATTCAGCCACTTAAACAAAGGTAACTAAATAAATCTCATAAATTGTGCTAGTAAACCTACATGGGTTGCATGTATTCCAAGATAACTTTTGTCTAAAAGCGTCTGCTAAATGAAGCATTAAAATGAAGCATTATTAAACTTTCGTGTACTGAGTTCTAAATGACTGAGGTCTAACAGAGAGGTCTACCAGGCTCCACAATAAAGTAGCCATTTGGTCTCAACAAAGCTCGGTGTGTTCTACCCTATGAACTGGAAGATACCTACTATATGAGCCTGCTGGTGAGCGTAACAAGGCCAAAAGCAGCATGAATGTTGCGCTTCTTACAGAGGGCATTCGTTGTTTTTTTTTCCTTTCGTCAAGTTACCTTTCTGTTCCTTCAGATAATCTTCGTTCTGCTTCATCCAGAGCTGTGTCTTAATCCTCACTTCTTTATCGTTGAGGATGTACTGTGTGAAAGAAGGAAGGAAGGGAGGAAGGAACAAGGGAGGAAAGGTATTTGAGATCCGGGAGAAAATTGAGCTGCATGATGGATTATATGGACTAGATACTGCTTCTATTCCTTATCTTCTAAAGTCTACTTCACCTTTTAATATTTGCAAATCGTTTGTGAAAGTGCGGATTTGGGTAGAAGAATTGAGTATAGGTGGTGGGGGGGATTATAATTGACTAAACTTTGGTATTTTAAAGTCATCTGTGAACTGTGTAGCCTACCTTGTCAATCTCCTTATCGTCAATCCCATCCAGGTCCAGATCTCCACTCTCTGACTTCTCATCTGCCAAAGCGCCACAAAATAGAAGAAATCACTATTGTTTTCTAATAACATCCCTGCATTTATATTCATAAGGTAGCTCTACTTTGGTGTTCTACTGAAGTCTTAAAAGGACAAGACATATTTTTCTAGGCCACACAGTAAGAGGACGGGTAGTGGGACATGACACCATCGTGGTTTTCTTGCCCTTCTCGGAATCTATAAAGCCCTGTTGTGCAGTTGCGCTTTTATGGTACAGAGAGGTAATTCGCTAGAGAAGCCATTTTCATATCAAACAAGAAGATTATCTCCACGCTTGAGTGGAGTCGAGTTTCGCAAGGCAATGTCTTGCCACACTATTTGCTGTAGTAGCATCAATAATGCAGAAGCTGTCTGAATGGCTTAATGGACTTAGATGTTCGCTAAAAGGATTTTGTTTAGGAGACATTAGGATAATGTGAGTTTTGGGATGAAGGCCTTTGTACTCATTGTAACATGTTTTTATCCAGGAGCACACCAACTATGCAAACTGGACACGATGGTAAAAAGACCAACCCTGTTACATTTAGGATATTTTAAAATGACCGGAACTGAGCCTAGACTAAACACCTTTTCCAATGGAGATCCTCATTGATTTTTTTTCCTAAGTTTTGACTTAGAAAGGCTTAATCCATATCTGTGGAACTGGCCATACGTGTTTTATGGTGGGTAAATTGTTTAAAAGCATATCATGAAGGAGCCTTTCTCATTTAGGTAATTAAATCACACTGCAAATTGGTCTTTGATTTATGAACTGTCACTACAGGTGCCCCGGTCTGTGCAATTCTTTTACATCCTCCTCTTTCTCTCTTTTCACTTTTCACTTTCTCTGTCAAATATGGACATTGGATCATTGGAAGAAGACATTTTAGAAAAGATTCTCATTATCGGTCGCTTTACAGTTGAAGGTCAAAGAACATCAGAGAGGGGAAAGTGTTTGACAATGATTGATTCTCACAACCGCAGGCTCTAGAAAGTAAGTGACCGCTGGGAGAAAAAAGGTCTGAACAAGATCAAAACAGGTCACCAACTTTCCCCCCTGGCAGATTCCTTATTAGACTGTCAAGACCACACCTGGTCCTGCTGACTGTAGGTGGGAAGGTTTTCCCCTAGTCCAGCACTAATACTCTCATCTCAATTTGATTTTAACAACACACCCTGACATGGTGTCACTGTCTCTTTCAGTGGGGTGTGTGACAACAGGAGGAAGTTCCATGCCTCCAGAACTCCAGTTCAGAGAGATAACAACATCTGACCCCGGCGCTGTGCAGCATCAACTAGAACTCAGCTGCAAACAAACAAGAAGAAGCCTTTCAGAGACAATTTAATCATGTCTCTTCTTTCATACAAACCCTATATTCTCCCGGACGCTGCGATGCAATGTCTCACCGCAGCAACACGAGTAAAGTAACGTTAAGTACATAGTCTCAGGCGCCTCGGAAACAGTTCAGCGCTTCCAGTTCTAGAAGTGTTCAACCCTGGCGTTCTTTCAACATCTTTAGTCTCCTCTTCTCAGAACACGACTTCAAAAGACTTCCTTTGTTTGATAAAGACGAGCTTCCCTGGTAATTACCAGCTATGAAAATAACGGCACAGCACAGGGATATTTGAGCAGCTTGGTTTCTTCTGAAGGAATCCTGGTATGGTTTGGTACTATATGCATGGATACTGCAAACAACTTTCATAGTATTATTTCCAAACATTTTAGCATGCTAAATCTGTAATCCCTTAACACATTCGTAACTGATGGCAAAATAGTCCATTGATAAATTACCTCCAAGGTACATCTGGTGTAGCCTTGAATTAGGGTCTATTTTCTTAAATAAATACAACTTAGTAAAACAAGGTGCAATAGGTAGGACTATATGCAGTAAAAGACAAGCTTGTCGTGTAGACTAATGAGGCCATTTGAGAATTGTTTAGCAACACAGCCACCTCAGTGCCAGTGGAACTTCAAACTTGTGGGCTAGTTTCCAACAATCCTGTTGCAGCCAATCCAACTCTAGCCAATCACCTTTAGTTGAGGTGGGCCTTCTGTCAGCCAAATCTATTCAATGACATGTAAGCTTGAGGAAAGTGAGAAGTTCATACAGGAACCGCTCATATTAGAATGTATTTGGTAATGTTACCCAGACAGACAGGACTGTCTGATCCTCACATACAGGAATCTTTTGAAACCTACTGCAGCTTCAAAGATTTAAACGTCACACAAGCTTTGATTCAGGACCATGGAACAAAAGCTAAGGATGAACTGAACGTCGGTCCATCAAGTATATATAGAACTTTAGAGGAGAGGGAATGACGTGTGCTTATTGTAAAGCATTGGATTATTGGAGTCAGGCAGATGAAAAATAGCATGCATTAAAAAAAGACACGCTTTAAACTGCCAACGATGAGTCAGATCAAGGGCCCGCATGAGAATGGGGTTGGGGAAAATCTGTGATGAGGGGAAGATATGGGTCACAATCTGTCAGCCATCTTAAGTCTTCCTTATGCTGTCACGCGTGTGCGTGTGTGTGTGTGTGTGTGTGATGAGGGACTGGGACACTTTAGTTCCTCATACAGCACAGTCTTTCTGGGATGGAAATAGCAGTAAGGGTGAAGGAGGGGGGGGGGGGGGGGTACTCATTTACCTCTGGAGGGTTATTCAGGTGAGCGCTTCAGGTCCGAATGCAAGGTTTAATCATCTAGTAAGTGTACGCAAGTAAGGGATGTATGTGAGTGGGCAGGTGCATCCACAAATCTGTCCTATTCTTAAAAAAATATAGTAACAGGTCACATTTTTTAGACCGAATTTTCCTTCACAGTGCATTCAGAGGACTGTCACCGGCGAAATATTTGTCTTTCTACTTCTTTTGTTTGGCCAACTGATGCAGCAGAGCTAAGTAAACAATATTTAAGTAGAGCAGATGTTACCAAATAAAATTGGGGACGCTCGTGTCCCAGAGCAGGTGGAACGGACACTTTTTCACTTTTTCTCCAGATCTTGGCTAGGAACACCAACAAGCATACCTGCCTGCTGTTGGGGCCCGGGCTGCCAAAACCTTTCATCTCCAACACACCACCTCCCTAACAGCTGAAGGGTCACCCTGGGGTTATAAGATGGTGTAGACAGAAAGTGTGTGTGTGTGTGTGTGTGTGTGTGTGTGAGTGTGCATAGGCCGTGCAGTCAGCAAGGACGATATCAGAATTTAAAGGAGACAAGAGGCACAGCAAGGAGACTCCATGTGGAACAGAGAGGTTCAAAAGACTGAAAACATGAGAGATGTCAGTAAACATGCCTGCGACTCCTAAGCTCTCCCCTAGCATGTGACAGGCGAAGCACAGAGACCCAGGATGGATTTCGAAAGCACTCCAGCACCTCGGCAACATTCCTCCAACTAGACCACTTGGAATGCGCGTCCTCTCGTGTTCCCACT
Organism: Neosalanx taihuensis; assembly: GCA_030340665.1. Lineage (NCBI taxonomy): Eukaryota > Metazoa > Chordata > Actinopteri > Osmeriformes > Salangidae > Neosalanx > Neosalanx taihuensis. The sequence goes on along the minus strand of CM059299.1, from coordinate 2,569,862 downwards.
CATGTTGCACAAAACAAAACAAAAACGACATATTCCCATAGTCCAGACGTAATCCCCGCAACACATTAGCAATGGAAATTAAATGGATGCTAAACACACTGACCTATGAAGAGATACAATAAGCATGGGGGGAAGGGGTGGTTGGGGTGCCCTGGTTACGTGAGCTAACTTCAGAGCAGTTGGAGAACAAGACGAGAGCGGAGCTGGCATCTCGCCGCCCCGAGGCAGCATCCACAACAGTCAGCATATTCCCCGGCCCAGCCAGTTCCCTGCTACGGCTGTGCACTTGACTGATCATAATCCCAATTACGTAAGCAATTATGTAAATAACGCCGCATTTATCAACAATAAGTCAGGCACTTGTGCCGAGGCTGCGGGTGAGGGGCATCCATGGGAACAAGTTAATGGATCGACAGGAGGGGACTGGGAAGGGAAGAGGTGGAAGACGAGAGGATCAGGTCTAAATTAGCCGTGATCTCCTGTGTGCGGTTAAAGTCAAGGGTCGCAGGCATAAAAACGTCTCCTGCACCTGCCGCAGGATACGCCACTTATGAAAAAGGGTGCGTGTGTATGTAGGTGGAGTTTGAAGGCCAGGGGCATTTGGGGTCACATGCTGTTTGGAACAAGTGACGGGGGCGTGGCCTGTCAGTAAGGAGGAAAAGCACCCAGTCAAAACAAAATGTCATTCTCAAATTTGGCAACCGAGAACATTGAGTGCAGAACACTGCTTGACAAACAGCATGTGCACAGAGATGAGAACAGTGCTACAGGCCATTCGTATTCGTAATACGCTGGGTGTTATCTCACCCATTAAATTTAGACTTTTTTCCCTAAACGACTTCCTGGATTTCTAGTGCATGGGAAACGTTTGCTCAACGCTGCACCACAGATTCAGCAGAGGGTATTAGCAACACACCATATTCGTGTCCTATTAGCCTAGCCTATTACGTAAGAATACAGCGAAGCTGTCCTTTCAGACTCGCTCAAGTGCTGCATGTGTCCCTCTGGACACCAGGGCGCTGTGTTCGGACATGCTGGGTTTTGGGAGACCAGGAGTGAGAGGCAAGGCTTGTCTCTCTCTTTCTAATTTGACTTCGATTTTAAAGCGGTCAGATGCGCACAGAAAGGCCAGGGCAGACTGTGTAAACACGCTCCAAATATGACAAGAATAAGGGGGGGGGGCATTCTAATAAACAAGTAGGCATGTCCACAGAGACATAAGTGGACAATGGGAGGAGAGGCATACATTCAACACATGATGCTGGTTTGAATCAACGAGCTGCAAGTTACACACCAAGCGGTTCTGTTTTCGCATGTCATGTATGTGTAACGTGTGTGTGTGCAGTTGAGGTGGTATCGATGAGCCGCATGCCTCAAAAACGTGGCCTGCCTTCCCCTTTAAGACAGAGGGCAGGTTGCAGGCTGAACGCAGTGGCAGCTGTGATGTCACAGGCAGCAGGGTGGGGCCGGCCGGCCAAGCAGCTGTCTAATTGCATCACAGCAGGGGTCAGGAGGGGGCCAGACGCCCTTTCCCGTCAACACACCTTGCAACTCTGGTAGAGGACAATGGAGGGGAGAGTGGCAGTGAGTCCACAGCAGCATCGACCGCATTCTCACTCTGGGTTTATGGAGTGAAGTACGCTAATGTAATCTGTATGTCATGCTAACGTATATCAGTACGTGATGCTAATGTCTGTGATGCTAATCTGAAGATTAAATATAATGGCTTTTATCCTTTTGTATTATTGTAGTGTAGGCTTGTCATAAAAAAATAAAATAAAATAATGGTTTCTATTACAATATAACTTCACTACATTTGGGGAGAATATGGAATTCATCTTAATTCATAACAGAATAATTTATATTATTTAATCCTTTTACAAGGTCTTTATTCACTATTTAGAAATGCTCCTTTGAGCTGATGTTGTGGATCTCTAAAATGGGACCTGTACAACTGCCACTGACTGTCCCTGTACCTCGACAGCTGTCTGACACTGTCACTTTACACTCCTACCCAGATCATGAAGCTGTATTTTGATGAGTAAGGATTGTCATTTTACAAACAGCCAGCCACTGGACAGGATTTGCATAAAGTTAATTACAACCCTTGAAATGATTAATAACGATCCAACAATCCCCCGGTTGGGGCAGATCACTCACCCGTATTCTAGTCTTACTTGGTGGATGATGATGTATCTAGTAATATCTTAGTCCTCTTGGACACTGCCTAGCCTCTGTGTGGGTGTGACACGAACGCATCCCTCCAATGACAAATGAGCAACTGAACGAGGGACAGAGACGGAGGATGATGCGTCCTTGCCGTGTTAAAACGGGCCATATCGCCTCTGCTCCAGGTGCTTGAAAAGACATTTGGATGACATCAGCATGAACTACTTAGAACTCTATGGGGGGAGGAGGTGGAACATCGTCCAGTGTCCTCTCTCCTTGGGAAATGGGTCTGCTTTAAATAGGTTTGTTGGTTTCGAAGGAGGAGGTCACGCTGGACATTTTGGCTCATTCCGGAGTGCCAGAGAAGGGTAGTAGCGCTTAGCGGTGCCAGGTTGCCAAGGGAGACTCGGAACTGCAAATAACCGCAGAGTTGCTGTGACCGGACAGCCTGCAGAGAGACGACTCCGGACTGTCAACTCGGAGGAACACGTGGGACGCACAAACACACACACACCAACAGATGCACAGCCAATACATGTACATGACAGGGCTAGACACACACACACACACACGTGCACACACACGACAGACACTGAGCCAGATGAAAGAGACAAGCTGGGAAACACAATGCTGACGCACACACCAGCAGAGACACACACACACAGGGGTCTAAAGTGAACAAGATGCTGAGCTCATGCCCATATTGCTGTGTGAGTGGGAGAAAGAGATTTATCCCCCAGTGTTGGCACAGCCGGTAAATCCTTGTTTACGAGTCCTCGGGCCCAATGTCGCAGAGAGGCTCCCTCGCTCCAGCCGCTGCCTGTCCTGAGTCATCAGCTTCACGCTCGCAAGGACAATGATGACAGGGTATAATATCTCTCGCTACATACAGCTAGCCTGCCAGCCATAAACATCAATGCATAACTGCATTTTATCCTGTCAGTTTTTCCCCCACCCTGCAACAGGAGAGAGCAGCAGACATTTTCTTTTCAACTCCACTGGGAAACACCAAACTGAGAGAGGTTTGGAGGCACTGCAAGGCAGCAAAAACAGAAACAAACCACAGAGGTACTATCAAATTCCTTTCCTATCAAATTCCTTCCTAACACCAGGCGATACAGATTAAGATGTCACCTCTAGGCTATCCAGCAACCCCTTCCATGTTGGGGGATGTTGCTGGTTTCAAGTAGACTACTTGAGCACGCATTGAAGCACACAATTGGAACAGAAAAACCCTGTTGAAGGCTTGTTTTGACTGACGATTGCGCAGTTGCTGTGCTGGCTCAGTGAGAGTGGCTGCGGAAATGGAAGTTCAGCATGGGGGTCGCAGGGTCAGGGCCAAGCGTTCAACTTCAAACCCAGAAGGTGCGGATGTTATCATGTGCTTGGCAAACCTGCAAGCGTCACACCTACTATTAAGATCTTGATATTGACAGGTTCTACGGAAAATAAATGAAATGCACCGTTGTGTTGTGAGAAAATATAATTACAACTTCAGAATGAGGTCATTCACCTCCATGTCTTTCGGAGGTATGTGGAAACATGTAGTGGTTAGACCACATCACACTCGTCAAACAATGACAAATGAAAGAGCCTAACATAAATGAAAACCCTCATCGACATACAGGACCCAGTGTACAGTATATAAAGAGATGGATCTGGCAGGCTGTACATGGAGTGACCCACATAAAATGTTCCAGATAACTCATGGAATTGATCAGAACACAGGCTTCGTCGAAAGCACTCCAAATGGCAATCAATGGCCGGCTGTCCACCATCCAAGGGTTTCGTTAGCGCCCATGAATATGAGTTCATCAATGCTATCTTTTATGAGCTCCTCATTGATTCTGAATGGCTGCACTCACTGGAACCGCAGACTTGTATCAAGGCTCGTACTTCCATTTTAGCTGGTATCGTTTACAATGCAAACGTTCGCCCTAGATCAACATCTAGTCACATAAATCACGTATTTATAACTAATGTTATCGACCAAGAGGCAGAGGTGGATCACATTTTCAATTCCGGCCAACATATCAGTGTATTGCTTTCACTTACCTATGTGGTGACACTAATTGCTGGTGGAAAATGGCTGATTGAGCTAGATAATTATGCATAGAGGATTTAAGTATGGGCTTCGATCCCTCATGCCTTTGCCAGGGGTTTGCAGGACTCTAAAATAAGAATATGCCATTGAGCGTGTATATGGTCAAGTATATGACACCAAGAAACACCTTGCTGCTTTGGGAAGTCAGAACTGACCCCACATTGTTTTGAACCTTCACTGACAACTGGCCCATCGGAGTTGGCTTATTTGAGCTAACAATGGGTTAATGCTAGGGCGCAGCCTCATTAGGGAGGAACATTTTGTCAAGGTTTTTCAAAGTAATCCTCCCACCCCCACCAAATCTCTTCACAAAAGAACGCTGATTGAAGCACCAAAACAATTCACTTATCTGTGAGATGCTAAGTGGCTATAATGGCCCTGTGCTTAAAAAGTATTGTGGTAGTTTTTGCGGTGAAAACAAAGAAAATATTACAATTAAAGCCTAGGTACGATTCATAAATCGAAAAGAAGGGGGGGGGGGGAAACACTGTAAACATAGTTTTGCTGATGTTAAAATGGTAACGTGTCTCAATGAAACTGCCATATTACGGTGGTTTCAAATGATCTGAAACTACTTTTCATGTACGGAATGTCGTCTCTGCAAACACCCAACATAAGGCCGAAACGTGGAAGGTGTCCAGCCTGACCTTTATGCGACTCTATTTGGGCTGGCGTGGAGATTAATGAAGATTTATCGGGATCTTATCCAGAACAACTGCTGGTCAGGCTATCAGCCAGGCTATCTCCCTGGCCACTGAAACCAAGAAGTGGCATATTGATTACTTTGAGTGTGACTGCGGGATTTGCTCCTTTTGATACCTTTATCCTGCAGGAACAGAGTCCTTCGCTAAAGCAGGGCGTCTGCCATCCCATTGATATTGCCAGCAAAATAAAGCAGCGGGCTCATGTATAATGAAGGGATAAGAGATTGGTGATGCTGAAACCAGCAGGAAAACAAGGCTGTTGAGGTGTGTGGGAGTGAAAGCTCCTTTTCCCATGCAAACAAATGAGTGGCATCTCTCGCAAGTAGGGAGCTTAGGACGATGTTAACCTCGATATTCACCGCCATCAGGGTTGAAGCTGAGTTCTAATGAAGAAGCACCAACAATCGAATACGTTCCGCTTCGTAAGCGACAAGACTGGATAGCCCATTATATACACTCACCGCTATCCTTGTCCCCTGCGATACAGTCCTGGATGGAATCCAGGCCCAGGCCCAGGCTTGCGGCGCAGGGCAGGGAGCCCAAGATGGAGGCTAGGGAGGGGTGTTTGAGGGGAGGGGCCTCTTCGACTTTCTCCGTGTCCTCCGCAGGGCCTGGCCCTCCGAGCCCCTGCTCCTCCTGAAGGACCTGGCAGAGGAAGTCCTGGCTGAGATGCTGGGCAGCCGCTTCCAGCTCGTCATCCGGGTTCCCTGGTTCCTTGGGGCTGGGTTGGTCGGACTCCTTGGAAAAAATGTCTTCCACAAGGTCTGGAGGAGTGGATATGAATATAAGGGGCAATCATTTTGGAATGGCATTACCGAACCCCCCCCCCCCAAGGAACCTCAACATGTGTTAAATGTTGAGATGCAGAGATTGGAGAAAAGCAAGGACAGACCTGTTTCTTTGGTGCAGGAACCGTACATCCCACGGAGTTTCGGCCTGCTGTTCTCCAGCTCGGTCTCGATCTCATCTCGATAGGTGCAGATTTCCCCTGGGAGTCAAGAGCCGGTTATTACGCTACATGAAGACAGCTGTCATATTTGACGTTCATCCCTGCATGCGTCGACACATGTCAGCTGGGCGCAGGGCAAAAGCCTACCTTGAACTTCATCCAACTTCTTGGCTAATTCGTGCTCAAGCTAAAAAGAAAAGAAAAAGGCAAGGCATATTAGATGGATAGCACTGTATGGAATTGCTAGATTCAAAGTATACCATTAGACTGAGGCTAGGCTAGGCTAGGCTAAATATAGTCTGTCATTAGAACAATGCTTAGCAATAGAAACACTTCCTATGTGCTCACTAATACAGTCCCTATAGACTAAATAAAACCTGTGCCTTGCCAAATACCTGCCGCAGCCGAACTTTGCGCTGGCCCGCGATGAAGGAGGGCGGGTCGCACTCCTGCTCCAAGTCCACCCGCATGAACTCATCGATGGTCAGCTGACTGGTCGGGGTATCTTCAAACTCAGTCAACCTGGATGAGAGAAGACACACATCTAGTCACTCTTGACACCCTAAATAAAGGTTGTATTGGGATTCTGAGGAACTGAAACTTTCTATAAGCGGGATGAAGAGGGGGATGAAGGCAGCTCTCACCTCTTCCTCAAAGTGGCTTGGCACACCTTGACCACTCCGATGACGTCCTTGACCGTGCGGTGGAACTCGTGCATCCGTGCAGCCACCAGCAGAGCTTGAGGAGCAGCGAGGAAACTTTTACAGATATGCTTTTACACTCACATCATCGTTTTTACCATCTGGAGGTTTACAAGCTGGAGTAAAATTCCTACTTCAAAACGCATACTGAACCAAGGGTTACATTCCTTGTTCACATGTATGCAATTCTATGTGTTTAAATAAAGCTGTGTGGTGACATTTTCCAGGAGTTTAAGTTATTCCTGTGCTTTCCAGCACCAGCTTTTCTTTGATACAATGGATAAGCTATCTAAATATTTGATTGTGAACTCAGTGGCACTGATTGTGTGTCTATACTGAACTTTTCAGTGACTGTGAAACCAGAATGTCCTCTTCCTTACTTCGAATCCTTCAATAGAGGATCTTTTTAGAGAAGTACCATCAATGATTCATGATAAACAATTAATTATTCATATATTGTAGGAACAAATATTGGTGGGTTGAAACCTAGAGGTGAATGTATTCGCGGGGAGGAAGTTGTTTGCGCTATTTGTGAGGAGTGCAGAGATACTGCTGACTGCACTTGTCCTGGCTTATATGTGTCACTTTAGGACTGAGAGCTACTGATATGGAACAGAGGGTTCCAAGACTCTAAAAGGCTAAATCATCCAGAAATGTATGGTATTTTGTCCGTTCCATTAAAGAAGTCTCTGACCTTGCAACGGCTGGATAAGTGAAATATCTGGGAATATGCTAGCGGAACTGTCAAGCATGCATCTTCTTTTTTTTCTCCCCTGGAATATATCCTCCAGGAAGTGAAGAATCACTTTTGAGTATTCAAAAGGAGCTGCGATGTTGGCTCTTTGCCATCCTCCCTTTTCAAGCAAGGATCTCATCGGGGAACCAAAGGTGGCTGGGTCCATTTCGAATGACCCCCAGCTAACAAAAGGTCATTGTGACGTGGCATTTTCCAGTACCTGCTCCGCAGAGCCCCGAGGGTCTGCGGCCCGTGTGCATCCAATCTCTCTTCATCCTCTGGAGCAGCCGCAAGGCTGTCATGGACACCTCGTGGGTCTTCTCTCCAAACTCCAGCATATGGGCAAAACGGGGAATATACAGACAGGGGTCTGGAACAGACAAGAACATATCTCTCATTAGAGAATTCACTCAATTCATCATCTGACGCTCCGTTGCCTACTCCACATTCTTCTATATTTCTTTCCAAATGTAAATGGGAACAGATAGCATTGTCCTCTACTGCATCCATTATTTGTGTGTCTCAGTTAAGATGCTTCAATACCGAGTGTGGATAGATTTGACTGCTCTTGATAAAGCATTGTTCTGCATTCCTAATTCCTAAATTTAGCTGAACATGTGTATTTTAATTTTTTTTCAATTTTACTTGGCTTTTACACAAAGACTAGGTTCAAAGGACCAGGTGAGACTGACATTGGCTCAGGCCCTCAGTGCTGCAGAGTTGAAGTTGGAAATACGATCCCACTGGGGGCCTCTTTTTGAAGTACAGTGCGGCTCTCGAAGCTGGGCTACTGAATGGAAACTCAATCTGGTGAGCTCATCGCCATGAACCACTGAGGAGAGGACATTGGTTTTCATCTGCTGCCTTCCACTGATGTCCTCGACTAAAACGGCCCCCGTGAAGCACTGGGGTTTAAAGTCCTTATTGAGTTCAGGGAGAATCTGGGTCCGTTTTGTGGAGCAGAGCTGCTCTGAGGGGACAGTTCTCCATGGGTTGCCATGTCCGACCAAGGATGCATGCTCAGTCTGGAGTTGTCCTCATTTTCTAGCTTCCTGCCCGTGATTAATGCTGTATTCCCACTGACCTTCAGACTTTCAGTTATGGATGGGGAAGGACACAGCAGATTGATGATCGGAAGAAAGTATGAATAAATGCTACAGATTGGAATAAACTTAGCAGAGCAAGTTTTTGTTTATTTTGATTGATTCATGGGTTCGCAAAAAAACATCCATTCGTTATTACAAGAAACAGCATAATGCATCAATATTCAATGTGGATTTCTCTATCTGACAGAATTGAGTCAAACTTAAGTTTGACCATGCAAGTTTTAGATATCAATGTATTTCATACTTCATTAGTAAAAAAAAAAACACAGCTCACTGCTAAATGCACCAGGAAAAACACCATGGTATGACACTGTATGGGGTTTAAGCCTCTTATTTCAGACCATCCGTTTTTTAACCCATCCAAAATGATTCCATTTTGTAGTGGCTCCACTGTTGGAGATCCGGTCTGAGAAGGGAGGTTATGCAGGACAAGCCCAACCCCCCTTCTGCTTCTCCAGTCCTACGGATTTAACATGGCTTCTGGCTGCGTTCAAGCGTCCAGTAACCAAACCTGAAATTTTTTCTTCTCTGTCAATCGACCTTCCCGCTTTGCACCAAGGTAACGTTTATAAACAAGTGTTGTTACTATGTTTTCCAATGCATCTAAATGCTTAAGATCCAAACGCTATGTTGACACCACTTCGAATGAAACAGCCTGTAGCCTGCGAATCGGAAGTCATTTCAGCGTAACTAGGGTCTGTTGGCTGTTTCGTATTTCTCTCATTTCATTGCAGAATTGCGCAAATGTGCGATAACTGCAGCAACACGAAAGCCTGACTTGCTTGACTCATCTTGATTTAATTTGCAATGAACGTGTGTCGGATACTTCGTTGCAGATGTACACTGCACGGCACGAGCCGTAATACTGTTTGTAAATAGAAAAAAAAGTGTCGCTAGAAAATAAGATGTTTGGTGTCTTTTATTTAACATTAAGTTCATACTCCTGTTAATCATGCTGGAAGAGTAAGTATTAGTACTAAATTGTAGTTTCAAGTAACTTCGCCAGCAGTGGGCTTTCTGGCTTTCCAACCTATGATGTATACAAACCGCCTATTTCTCCAAACATTCGTGCAAATATCTGAAGTTTTTTTTGACATGTATGCGTAGCTTACTGCTAAATGTTAACATTTGTGCGTTATATTTGAGGGGGGTAATGTAGAGTAATGACGTTTAGGGTTGTCAACAATTCGTCAAGGGTTAAAGGCAGCACGTGACCCGTCTCCGTGAATTTTGTAGAGGAAAGCGAGATGTGGGCGGGACTTCAAGGATACTGACGTGCTAAGCCCAAATGACTCTGATTGGTCAATATGGAACTGGGCGTTACCTTCTGTTAGACAAAACTCCTGCATCTTCATTTAGATGGTTACAAATGTTCCAAGCGGACTCCATGAGTAAGAACGAGACAGCCTACATCGTGAATGACAGTTGAATTCCACGTCCTTTGCCTTTGGAAGTAACATACGAGACTTTGTAGCTGGTTGTGGAAGCTTTTACACTTTTTTTTCCTCCAACTGAGATAGTTTGTTACACGGATATATGGTAGTCGAGTGAATGTTCATCCAGGATGCGATGGAAAAAAGGAGATTGTAACCGCTTTGGAATTATTCAACCGGACGGTTACTTTGATGTTGCTGTGCAAATATTTTCAGGGTGTGTAGGAGTTTGATTTACGACCCAACTAGTGCATTACATTAATTACAATACTACCGTACTGTGGGAATAATTGTTTAAATCTGTTGCGAGCCATTTTCATGTAGGCTGCATCAAGTTGTTAAGCGGTTGCCAGGTGGATTGGCTCGCCGATGCCAGCACCCCCAGACTGCCTTTATGGCCGGATCATGAAGTTTTTGACATTTTTCCTTTTGCTTCCAGAAACCTTGAAAAGGACCAAAAAGGCTGGGAAGCAGTCCAGAAAACTGCCAGTATGCTATGAAATTGTGACTTTGTCCTTGAAGAAGAAGATGGCTGCAGAACTGTACCCTGCCAGCAGCATCAGCACCAGCCTCCCAAACAGCAACGACGCCGCAGTGACTGCTGCCAGTAAGAAGAGCATCCTTCAGGTCACCCAGACTGTGACAGTACAGACTACCACCGCAACCCAGCAGAACATCAACAACAACAACGTTGAGACGAGCAGCTGGCAGTCAACTCACCCGACACTGCGAGAAAGGTGAGGGCTGATTTTAAATGGGGCTTTTAATGCAATATGATAGGGGTGTTGCATAATCATAAGCTGCTGTCGAGTGAGTAAAAATGTCATGCCCTGTATTCTTTACTTGTGATGCTGTTGAATAAAGATATTTCTCTTGCAGGAATGCCTTGATGTTCAATAACGAACACATGGCAGATGTACATTTCATTGTGGGTCCTCCTGGCGAATCACAGAAAGTTCCAGCGCACAAGGTTAGTGCGTCTTCAACCTTTGCTCATCTACAGCCAAGCATGTTTTATTGATCAAGAAACCATCCTAGGCAAATTGGAGTTGAATACGCCCCCCCCCCCCCACCCCATGCACCTTTATGGCCTCTTAGGTGACACTGTGATTCACATATATAGCCATGCCTTCCTAGTGCGGCTCAACAAGTTGACATTTGAACAGCATTGACACCTGTGACATGTTTTCACCGTATATAATGTTCCATTTCTCTGATTGCAGTATGTATTGGCTGTGGGCAGCTCCGTTTTCGGTGCCATGTTTTATGGCGACCTAGCGGAAGGGGAGTCTGAGATTCATATTCCAGATGTGGAGCCTGCTGCCTTCTTAATTCTCTTAAAGTAAGTCAATGTCAAGCTCAAATCCACACCTCATCTCTATACAGACTAGCCTTCTGAAAGCTACTTTGTGGCAAGCGTGATTGGCTTATCTAATAGCAGCTCTCTTTAGGGATTAATAAAGCAGTCTCTTACCTAATCTTTATTTTTGCAATAACAGTTTATGCGCATGCATTATGCATGTTGCTGTTATTGCAAGCAAATGGCATATTATGTTATAAAACCCTTAATTATTGCTATTTAATGAACAATTTCCTATGACAGGAACACAAACGTTATTGTTTATAATCCCCCCCCCCAAAAAAACTGAAAAAAACCTTACTTTTTTCCTGCACTATTAACAGTTCCTTATGTCGGCCATAGGTATATGTACAGCGATGAGATTGAACTAGAGGCAGACACGGTGCTGGCCACCCTGTACGCTGCCAAGAAGTATATCGTCCCAGCCCTGGCCAAGGCCTGCGTCACCTTCCTGGAGACCAGCCTGGAGGCCAGGAACGCCTGCGTGCTGCTGTCCCAGAGCCGCCTCTTCGAGGAGCCCGATCTGACCCAGCGCTGCTGGGAGGTGATCGACGCCCAGGCCGAGCTGGCGCTGCGCTCCGAGGGCTTCTGCGAGATCGACCTGCAGACCCTGGAGATCATCCTGCGGCGGGAGACTCTCAACACCCGCGAGGCTGTGGTCTTCCAGGCCGTGCTAGACTGGGCGGTGGCCGAGTGTCGGAGGCGAGGGCTGGGGGCCACGGCACGCAACAAGCGGGCCGTGCTGGGCAAGGCGCTCTACATGGTGCGCATCCCCACCATGACGCTGGAGGAGTTTGCGGACGGGGCAGCCCAGTCGGACGTCCTGACGCTGGAAGAGACGCACGACATCTTCCTGTGGTACACGGCCGCCAACAAGCCCAAGCTGGAGTTCCCTCTGGCGCAGAGGACAGGCCTGACCCCTCAGAAGTGCCACCGCTTCCAGTCGTCCGCTTACCGGAGCAACCAGTGGCGCTACCGGGGCCGCTGCGACAGCATCCAGTTTGCGGTGGACAAGCGGATCTTCATCGCCGGGCTGGGCCTGTACGGTTCCAGCGGCGGGAAGGCAGAGTACAGCGTAAAAATCGAACTAAAGCGCCAGGGAACCACCTTGGCGCAGAACCTGACCAAGTTTGTGTCGGACGGTTCCAGCAGTACGTTCTCGGTGTGGTTCGAGCACCCCGTCCAAGTGGAACAAGACGCTTTCTACACGGTCAGCGCTGTGCTGGATGGGAACGAACTGAGCTACTTTGGACAGGAAGGCATGACAGAGGTGCAGTGTGGGAAGGTGACCTTCCAGTTCCAGTGTTCCTCAGACAGCACTAACGGCACCGGAGTGCAAGGGGGCCAGATCCCTGAACTTGTGTTCTACGCATGAGCCATAGTTCCACACAGTTCACCAACATCCATGCAGAAGTGCATTTTGCCACTGGATTTGACCTACTGGGAAGGGAAGCTGGAGGGTTCAAAACAAGTTCTTGCCTTCTTCAACAATGTAGCAATGGAGCACAGAAGGCTTCTATGACCTTTGACACGTTTGAGGGAAGGAATGCTCTTCAGTTCTATTTATTGAATATATAAAAGTTCTATGATTTAACTGTTGTTGCTGCGATGTGCAGCCTCGCTTGTACTGTGTGTGTGTGTGTGTGTGTGTGTGTGTGTATATATATATATATACACACACACACACAAGATAGTTGTATTGCACTCCTACTGGGCCACTTCAATTTGTGTGTTGTGTTTTGTACATACATTGAGGCAAGCTTGTTTACAGCTTGAGGCTGGCTGACAAATGACATGTATCTTGTATTAGTTGCGCAGCTTTATGGAACTGCTGATCATAAAGTTTTTGTGACTGAAACTCTCGTGGTTTCGACGCTTATTCATTTGCAACACTCACTCAATGTGCCTGGAGACCACAGAGGGCAGGATGGAGTCTGTACTCCACTCTGAAACAAAGGTTGTGTACAGCGCTCCACCTCCAGTCTTTTAACAAACACCTACTAATGAGGTGTGACAGATGGAGGCCTATTTAAAGACAACACATCATTATTCAGCAGAGTAGGTAACAACTGTCCGTGTCCATAGTGCATTAGTGCTGCTTTTAAGGAAAAATGTACAACATTCACCATTGACAAGCCATCATTTAGGACGTGTTTTATCATGAACGAATATTTTGCAAGCTCACTGATCCTCCGAAACCAAGAGTAAGTGCAGGCTTAATGGATTTGTGAAGTTATCACTGCAGTTCCACTTTGAAACGCCACTGTGCAATCAGAATGCTATTTAAACATGGCAAAGGCACAACTCTAATGATTCTCACATGCGGAAGTGTAACTCAGTTCAACCAAACACGTTCTATTCATGCCTCACCCTACTTAGACAGGTACACTAACCCCCATGCTAGGAAAAGTAATGAAAATGCCAGACAGCATCCTGCCAGCTTGGCAGACACTGCCAAGGGAGAAGGAACTGCTAATAAGTCCACTTGATGGGATTATGCAGTCAAGTCCATTAACGTCAGGTTGAGTATCACTGTGTTCTAGGATGATATTTACCCTGCTTGTTTTCTCTTTTTCACATTACTTCATTAGAATTTGCTTCTGAAAAAAACGTGAGGTGTTTATTTTCAAATCGATTAAACAGGACTTGCCTTTTAATGTGGGAAGAGTATACTTACAACGATACCGTGCTCATTAGAGCCACAACTGTCCTATAGTTGGCATTTCCAGGAAGTGAAATTCACGGACACCAAAACGGTTGCAACTGTCAAGTAGACTTGGGGGCCGATAGATTTCCAAACTTCTCAACCATGAGTCCCAGAAAGAGGTCTACAAGCCGATTCATGCAAAGCTGACATGGATATCAATTGCATCATCGCATTTCAATGCATTGATGAGATCAGTATTGCGTCAGATAAAAGCAGGGATCAGTTCATTACCTATGGCTGGAGAGTTGATGCAGAGCTCCCGCGCTAGCATGAGAAAGGTTTTCCCAAGGATGTACACATTCACCTGCAGACAGAAAGGGATGTTAAGTATGTTCAAACCACACCTTATTTAGACAGATTTTTTAAATCCTATAAACAAATCCTGTCGAGTTATACAAAGTAAATGAGTCAACATGAACAATTATAAAGTACTGTTTACATTTATTCATTTAGCGGATGCTCTTTTCCACAACAGGGACATTCCTCCAAGGCATGTAAGGTGAAGCACCTTGCCCAAGGACACAATGTAATTTGCCACAGCCAGGAATCGAACCGGCACTCTTCTGATAACCAGCCCGATTCCGTATCAGCCACCTGACTCCCCTACCCACTGTTGGATAGAGGGGCCAGTTTGGTTGAGTAGGTAGTTAGTTTACCAGCCAGCTTGTCTGTCTTCAGAGGGCAGTGATGTAGACCTCTGGGTCTGTTTAGTGATGTGCTGTCCACGGGCCAGGATGAAGATATGTGAAGCTGGGCCAGAGAGTGTGGAATATTTCTCTCTGGAGTCAGGAATGCACCCAGCTTAGTGCTGAGAATTCTCAGGATTGGTATCATATTTCTGGACCTGACAACAAGCTTCCAATGGGGATCTCTGACAGCTGGGGGGTTAAAATAAGCAGAGGAACCAGCTGTGTCCCACTGAAAAGCTTCCCACTGGGGAGGACTCGCTTTAAAAACCATGACTGATTCCCCATCAAACTCCCACTTGCATATCATGCATACAAGACAGAGTCATTCACTTTGCCCAATAACCACACAGCAAAATTGATTTTTCCAAATGATAAGTTCTAAGCTAATGCGTCATTAATCTGATGGCACTCAAGACAGCTTTTATTGTTTCGCTAGAGGAAGAAAAACAAAAACCCAGCAGCACAAAGGCCAGTGAAGTCACAAACGTTGAGCCGTTGGTTTGACTGCCACATTAATAGGGTGATGTCATCCACCATTTGTTGTCTATCCACATTAGACACTATAGTGGGAAATGGAACTCTTCGGAAGTGGAATCTGATACTGACACAGACTTATTGAAACCAATCTCGAGAAAGGAAGAATAAGAGCCTGTGCTGTTTCGTAGAGAGCTTGAACAATAGACCAGTGAGTCAAACATAAAACAAGTAAATCCCACCTGTAGAAGATCACTCAGGTCCAGCAGCATGTCTACACAGGAGGCAGTTGAGGAAATGCAGGGGTGGAATGTTAGCCATACATTTACATGGATACAAACTCAAAACATAGGGAATGACGGCTACTGACCAATTGTGTCAGGATTCATGCGATAGCAGTAAGTACATCCAATGACATTAGAAAACAACGAAACGCAAAGCCTCAACTACACGGGGTGGGTCAACTTCGACTTCGACATGCAGGAGACTCTTGAAACCTATGTGCTGTCAGTCAGCACCTCTGTCCAATCAGGTCAGTCAGACCCTCCTGCTTTAAAGACCAGGAACTCACCCACACTCCCATAATTACTCAGAGGAACACAGGATGGACCTCCACCACCCCGGCCTTAGTTCTTGGTTCTGCCTGTCCTCTATCTTAAGAGGGATGTGCCTCCCAGCTCTCTGCCACAGATGTTGAGACGATGTCTCAGTCTATTTGGGCAGAGATCCAGTGCATGGGGAACCATACAAGACAAATGTGTTCGTATAATCAATAACACGTTTATGACATATTACATATTAGAGTCTCCTGCTTGCAGCACCCTTTAAATGAAATCAGAACTACGTTTATGGAACATGACAGATACTGGTTTAGGATCAATGTATTATTTCGAAAGTTCATACAAAATCCATCTGTAAAATGTGTCCAGATGGGCCAGTCAAGGATTCCTTTTCACCTTTTGACTTTAAAAAGAAGTTGATAATGTTAAGTGGATTTGATGCCATAAAACTCTAATGTCAGGTTAATGTTAATGTTTCTGACATGGAACTCAGGTCCGGGCGGTATTGAGGCTCCCTCCTAAGGCAGGGTTAATGCGGTCAGACTGTCTGTAGCGCAGGGAGGGTCAGCTGGGCGTTGTCGTGGGCCTGGGTGATATGAGGCAGGCGATGCATATGCTGATGCCAGGGTCTCTCTGCAGTCAAGCGTCAGGGAATCAAAATCCCCGATGGTTGGTTCGCCCCTTCAGCTGGCACTGCTAAATATAGCACAGGGCCTGCAGTGCCACACTAGTGCGTGCATGCGCGCGCACACACACACACACACACACCCACACACACCCACACACACACACACACCCACACCCACACACACACACACACCTTCATAAACTGCAGTTGAGGTCACCTAGAGACAGACTGCTCCTGACTGTAGGTTATCACTCAATTTAAAAGGCTGAGAATAATTTAGACTCCTGACCTGACTTTGGATGACTGGGCACACACACACAAGCACACAGACACACACGCCAGAACACATTCTCAAAGCCGCAAACTGAACGCATTACAAGTGCCCTGCCTTGCCAACGTAGACTCTCACTTCTACATCTACACCTACACACACACACAAACTCTTGCACTTGATCGCTTCACAAGCGGCCCATTAATCCCAACGAGGGGTGAGATTAGCGCTGTGGAAGGGAAAGGGATTATCCTTCGCAGGCATCGAGCGATAAGGCCTACGGTGGCTGTTTGGCAAGGACAATCACTCTGAGCATCTTAATGAAATGATAAGCTAACCCTGCAGAGCAACTGGGTCTCCCAGGGGCATACGGAGGGGTTCACCAGGCACTGGTGCCCTTGGCTCCCTTTCAAGGAGGTTGGCTTTGGAGAGCAGTACATGTGGGTTTAGCTGAGAGCCAGTGCTCCTCTGGGTTTATGGAGAAGAAAACCCTCGGGTTGTTCACTGAACTTTAGAACAAGATGGGAAGATAGAGAGAGGGGACTTCCTGAATAGTGGGTCAGGTGTGGCTATCAGGCAATTTGTGGGCAGCATCACCATTATCAGCCCATTCATCTTCTCAATCATCTCTGCCCCGATTTGGTGAATCAGGTGAACATCCCATATTCATGCTATGGCTCTGATAAACACAACCGTATAAAATGGAGGCATTCCCCCCTCTCAAAACTATTCAGACAAAATCCGTGTAAAAATGGGGGATTCGAGAGAACATTCGAGGCGGTTAGACAAAGCCGCGAAAAGTCACACGGCGGCGGGACGAGGCCGAGCGAACGGAGACAAACTGTTCCCACGTCGCTTGTCGTCGCCTCTGACGGCTGCCTGTGCCTGTTGTGGTGAGAGAACAGAGGGCGGGGAAGCGTGTGAAGGCCACCAACATGATACTGTATCTCTCTGTCTTCTTTTTCCCCTCAGTGGTGTTCATCCTGTTCCAAGCCCAACCCCCTCCCTGGGGCCTTCCACACCCCTGCATGTGTACCTGATCTCCCCTAGCAACGACACAACACATTCAACCTGACTGACTGTGCCTGAGCAAAGCCGCCGAAACAGACCTACACAAACACATGAACTTTCATCTACACCTGCTTTGCCTGTTGTATTGTTATGTGTACTGTATGTGATTATGTGCTGAGGTGTTCTTTTGCAGGCCCCAGTAATGGGAGTTGTCTTTTTACATTCTCTCCTCTCCTTTCTCCTCTCCTCTGTTATTCTGTTACCGTACTTAAGAAGACATCCGGCGCTGGTGCAAGCTGGCTGCTGGCTGCAACAGCTCACACTGTTGTGGACTGCAATTTCCCCTCCGGCGGGCTAATAAAGGACTTTCAATTCTTGCTTCACTCTTTTATCTTGTCTGAATAGTCTGAAATGGTCCATTAACTATAGGACTGATGTAACTGTATAGGGAGAATGCTCTCTTTTTAAAGAATGATGGCCCACCCCAAAAGAAAGGGGCTCTCTATGTGGGCTCAGCGAATAGAGACCACCTCCTCAGAAGTTAAGAGTTCAAACCCCTTGTTCCCCGCTGTCACAGGCTGACGGTAACGCTGAGCGACGTATCGGCAGACCAAACAAAAACATCCCGAATTCTCGTCAAAAATGTCACAGCACATCGTGCGCGACACGTCATCCAGTTCAAGTGCATCGTGACATTGAGGGCCGCAGACAGGGGTTTTATGTACATAAGTCATGACTGTGCCAAGCGGACGGCTCAGGGGATATCGCTTTCCAGCCAACCTGACACGGCTGGAGATGTGGCAAAGAGGACAGAGGTGGGAAGACGAGCAGAGCTGGAGGCTGGCTGCCGGAATCACTTAGGGATAATTGTTCGTTTTGTGTCTCATTACCTTTTCTAGGGGGGAAATTGACAGTACAATGGGAGTCGAGTGCGGGGGGGGGGGGGGGGGGGGGGGGACGACCGAAGACAGGCTGAGGAGACCAATTATGATTCAGCACATTATTGCCCAAGATATTCGTCTTGGGCAACCGCTGACGCCACACACATATCATATAGCAAAGCGGGTTTCAGCACTCGCCAATTCCAAAGGATACGAGGTGTGCCCTCTGTCCGACAGACCAGGTAGAGGCAGGCGGCGATGATGTGCGCCATCTTACGCCCTCGCGTCAGGTGTTTGCTCACCACCATCTTGAAGAAGTTGAAGGCCGTGTCCAGGCAGTGCTGGTTCAGCTGCAGCTGGCTGCCCAGGTTGTGGATCTGTCGTTTCCCTGGAGACAAACACACGTCCACGTTAGGGTAGATACCACACACACACACACAATCCACACACACACACACACACACACACACACACACTGAGAGTTACGCACGTTACACACACACTCAGTCACACACAAAACACCAAGGCATGACTTCACACGCAGGTGTTTTGGGTTGCTGGTAGCGGTGATGTCATGAGAGCGGGCTAGACAAGCTGTAGTAATGGGCCTTGACGCAGCACTCCTGTGGTTCTCCTAGGGCTTAAGACAGCTGCATACTCCCCAGAGACAGGCCATCTGCAGTTCAGTCTCTCTCTCTCACACACGCACACGCACACGCACACGCACACACACACACACACACACACACACACACACACACACACACACACACACGCCCCAGAATTGCACGGTTGGTGCACTAACATTTCATATTGGGAAGGTTTGGCATGTGACACGACAAAAGGAACACAGACTTTTACTGTCTGACTAAGGTTGTCTTAATTGTTTACACACAAATACTGGTACTTGAGACACAATGACCACAACATGTACCTCATGTTACAACTGTGTGTTGGGATGTACACGGTGTACTTTGTTTTAGAGGGAAGAATGTAACATATATTTGTAATCATGTATTTTTCTATTCAGAGTATAAACAATATTTTCTAAAATTTTACAACACACTAGTCATAAGTCATTACGATGAATGGAGAACAAGTATTTTCTATTCATTATAGTGTTTTACATGGAGCACATCAGTGTTCAACTGGTTCTTATGAATGTCTACTCAAATCATGTTTGTGTGTGTCATTGGAAAATGAGAATAAATATATATTTTTTAACTTTACACAGTTTTTAATGTAAAGTTAAATTAACAGGAGAACCGAGGGCTTCGCCTAATGTGTGTGTGAGTGTATTTCGATTTCTGTGTGAAGTTCTAAAAATATGAGGCACGCTTTCAGAAAATGTGTGTAAACAATTGAGAAAAAAACTGTAATACAGGTACACAGAACCTGATTAGGTTCCCTGAGGTGCCCTGGGTACAGAACCACAGGAGGGGCTTGTCTTCTATGTAGGGTGGATGCTTTCTGAAAGGATGTGCATGGCTGTGTGGAGCAGCACATCCCCTGTGTATAGGGGAGCGTGTGCACTCTAAAGGCTTGGTTCTGAACAGGTTTGTGAAGGATGTGGTACAGGAATGGCTGTCGGCATGCCTACCAGCCAGCGCCAGAAATAACCCCAAAGCTTCTAAGAGCGTAGTCTAATCCCTCTATTATAGAACCGCTGTGTGTGAGTGTGTGTGCGTGTGTGTGTGTGCGCGTGGTGTATGTGTGGGGGGGAGTATGTGTGGAAATACTTGTGTGCTATAAGACCTACTGTACATTACCATACGATACCTATACAATAATAATAGTTGGGTGGGGGTTTTGGAACATGTACATTGTACATACATGTATTCACAGCTTAGTTATATAGTCTAACCGATAATTTGACTTTACCTGTGTTGACATACATACATGCTTATTTTTTGGCAGACATACAGTATCATTACACATGCCTGCGGACCCATGCAAAGATATAAACACACTCTCACACACACACACCTTTCTAATCCTAGTGTTTACATGGCTGTGGTGTTTCTGGATTAGGGGAGGGCGGCAGTCTGTGTAATATAACAGTTACATAACCAGATGGGAGTACTTAATATGGGCTGTCGCTGTACAACTATACACTCTCTACTGTCTGCTGTCTAACTGCTATACTGGTTATAGGGCTCTACTGAACTGTATTAATGTGTAGTGGTGAATAATATTGTTATCTAGGATTATATATAACAACATTACCAGTACATCCTAATGGTACTAGTAATATACATACCATGTAAAAAATGAACACAAACTGAAAGGAAGGCATATTACTTGAATTCAGAAACCCATTAACGTATGAGGGTTCGAAATTAGAAAGACTACATTTACATTTATTCATTTAGCAGACGCTTTTATCCTAAGTGACTTACAGTAAGTACAGGCATGTTCTCCCTGAGGCAAGTAGGGTGAAGTGCCTTGCCCAAGGACACAACTAGCCACCTTACTGTGCAATAGATCTGCTAAATGACTAAAAAATGACTAAATGTAGAGAAAGAGAACAAGCGCTTTGAGTCCCTTGTCGCTTTTGAGACAGATGGGTAGTAAACGGTGCCGCTGGATCACTGCCTAATTTTCCATAATGCAAAAATTTGTTTATTAGATCCACCTTTTCCTGTGCAAATAAAACACTGAGGTCAATGGAACTGAAACGGCCAAATGTTCCAGTGGCGGTGGTTGGCATCCAGTTTGTGCAGCTGTACCCATCTGTGTGTGCATGAGGGTGAATGATAAGTGACTGTGAGTTCTGCGTGCGAACGTTTGCACGTGTGTGTGTGTGGGTTCATTGGGCGGAGGCAGCCCAGGTGTGAAGCATGCTCGGAGACCACAGTGGGAAATGTAATCTAATCTGTTCATCTCCACCACCCACCCCCACCCACCCATTTCACTCTCTTTCTCACTTTCTGTCCCTAACTTTTCCAATCAGATTGGGGAGATATGAGGAAGTGGTGATGAAGAAGGAGATAAATGTCTGATGTATTACTTAAAACTACTATGAAAATCAGCAAGGAGCGTGTCAATACGCCTTCAGCATACTGAACAAGTCCCAGTGGAACATAACAGTTGGGGAGTCAAGTGGCTGAGCGGTTAGAGAATCCGGCTTGTATTCAGAAGGTTTTAAGTTCAAATCCCTCCCGTGCCAGTGTGACGTTGTGTCCTTGGGCAAGGCACTTCACCCTACATGCCTAGGGGGAAATGTCCCTGTACTGGCTGTAAGTTGCTCTGGTGAAGAGCATCTGCTAAATCAGGGGTCCCCAACACCTGAACCACAGACTGGCACTGGTCTGTAGGTCAATTGGTACTGGGCCACACACAAGAGAATACATCACTGACATTATTTCCATTTTATTTCTTAACTGCTTCTGAACTATGTTTAATTTAGGAAAATAAATGGATTCTCTCCGCCACATCTGTCTATGACTCACTCTTGATGGATGTCAAGATGTTTGCCTCGGTCATGTCTTACCTCCGCTACCTTCATAAGGCTGCTCCGGCCGGTAACATTAATACATTACTGCTAAATTGAAAACCCCAAGCTAGCAAAATAAACAAAAAACAAACGTCTTCGGAGTTTATTTGCATGTTTTCCACGTTTAATAGAATATTTAGAAAATACCAGTTTTTATGACGGTCGTATGACGGACTGCTGGGCTTAATGATTACATGTCAATGTAAGAGTTGGGACTGTGAAGCACTCACCATTCTGTAGCGTCTGAGCACGAGACTCCTTCCCAATGCTGGTGTGAAACCCTGTTCCCAGGAGAGGAGCTTTGACTGGACCTGGAAGACAGCAGGAAGACACCAGTATCACCAAAGAGCTCTGACCATAAGTACCCTGCCTTCCTAACACCACACCTTACAGAGAGCGATATAGCTGACATGCCATTAAACCAGGGGTTTCCAATCCTGGTCCTCGAGGGCCGCTGTCCTGAAGGTTTCAGATGTTTCCCTGCTCCTGCACACCTGATTCTAAAGAAGCGTCGTTATAAAGCTCTGTGCAGGTGTGCTGAAGAAGGGAAACATCTAAAACCGTCAGGACAGCGGCCCTCGAGGACCAGAATTGGTGACTCCTGCATTAGAGTAACTGAGGTCTCTCTTTTTTCTGCTGTTGATTTCTCAAATTATTCTTTTCTTAAATTCTAAATAAACTTGTCAATGTCTCGTAGTGCGGTCGTCAGCTGTAAATGACATTGCCACTGTGGAAAGAATCATGAAAAAATGTGAAGAGTTACAAATTCTGTATGATGACATCACTGATGAGGCATTTCAAAAATGTATTTAAGTCAGTAATGCCAGTGTCAATTACTTAAACATATTTACACAAACAAAGACTTGCCATACTTTATTGATTACAATGCCCACCATAGAGATGGATACATATTTACATTTAATCATTCAGCAGAGGCTCTTATCCAGAGCGACTTACAGCAATTACAGAGACATTCCCCCTGAGGCAAGTAGGGTGAAATGCCTTGCTCTCAAAAAAATTACCCCAACATAATTTGGTCTGGCCGGGGTTCGAACCAGCAACATTCTGGTTAATAGCCCGAATCCTTTACCGCTCAACCACCTGACACCCTTATAGTGTAAGGACATACATATGATGCCACCTGCTGGTACTAGATCGCTACCAGCCCAACAAGTCCACATCAGCCTCTGCTACAAGCAGAAATATATGACACTATGTCTCCCTATGCTGGTTAGAAGCTGACAGCATCAATAATAGTATGAACTTGGTTTCTATTAATGGCTCAATAAATGTTCAAATTTAATCGTAGTTGACACATTTAGGTCGCTATGGTGACATGATTTACAAACATGCCAAAAATCTGACCGGACGCATCCCAACAACCCTACTGCCTTATTATTTAGATAGAATAAACCAGAACAATTATGTATATGTCCCAATAAGATAAAGGTTTTCTTATCTTATCTTATTGGGACATATACATAATTGTTCTGTACATAGTAGGTGGTATAAATGCAGTATCCCATGAACACAAGAATGTCCTACAAATTTGGGGGGATACTGACTAACAGCATGAGGGAGTCAGGTGGCTCAGCAGGTTAAGACGTTGACCTCATGATCAGAAGGTTGTGAGTTCAATTCCTGACTGTGGCTATGAGATGTTGCGTCCTCGGGCAAGGCACTTCACCCTACTTGCCTCTGGCAGACTCTCCATGTACTTGCGTAAATCGCTTTGAATAAAAGTGTCTGCTAAATTAATATTTGTTTATATTTAGTATGGTAGTATGGGGATCTAAATGGATCTAAACAGGCCCTAGAAGTAGGTCTTACCGTCTGCAGAGACGAACTGCCCTACGGCCGATGACACTCCACCGCTGCCCTCTACGAACTGCACCTCTGACACTATGATGTTGTCCTCCAGGACAGACCCACAGCTGGTGCACACAGCATTGCCCCGAGCCTGGTCCAGATCGATATCCGAGCAACCACAGTTCTTGCATACGCGGGACGTCATTTTGGCTGCCTGGGGGTAAACTTATTTCAAATGAGCGCAAAGTCAGTTGGGAATATTAGAAGTTCCTTACAGACCTGTAAGAGGAGTCCTGCTGGTCTACAGAAAACCAGGAACTTTACATTTGCTTGTTTCAAAGATCATAAAGGTTTTGTGACGTTTTGCACTCAAGATCCTTCCTCATGCATTCATAGTTAATTAGTCTCAATCTGTATAAAAGCACCATTATTATAAAAGTATATATACGGTATACATATTATTATCAAGCGTTGTACTATGTTTATTGATTGAAGATTGTGGTTGCATTAACTAAACATATATATACAGGTTATTGACTTGAAGCTGATGTTTGGGTTATGAAGGGTTATGAACGGATTCATGGACCGAGCTGTGTAACGTGAGCACGCGCCCAAACAGGTTAAAACACGCCCACTTACAGTATGTCAGGAAATAGTTTTCTTTGCATCAGTGCATCTAAACTAATACAGCTAGTTAAAGTTTCAATGGGCTAAATGGTTTATATTGCATTTATAAACAGCTCATAAACATATAACGAGCTTTAATAACTTACCGGCGGCGCTGCTGCTCGATAGTTTCAGTCAGACGACCGAAGCTTGCAGGTAAAAGGCTCGAGACTCTAGCTAGTCCGTTATTTGGTTCTTCGTTTCTAATTGCATAGGAGCGTTAAGGCTTGCATTCTGTAGAGCTAACAGGGAATAATAAACGGGCTTTGTGTTTTAATTGGAACATATGCGTTTGGGAAGAATTTGTACAGTCCACCAAGGTGACTGAGACAATGTTTTGACTTTTGCAAAAGTCCACTTCGCATGACGTATTTTTTCCAAGACCTGGACAAACTCACACGCGATAGGAGTGCTAAAGGTTTTTGGTGATAACTTGTATACACAGATAGTAAAAATTCTCAATTACTGTGATAAAATCATGTATTTTTACGTTTTAAATGACATAAAATATTCTCCAAACTATTATTTGTGTTAAAAATTCTATTACCATTATTATTATACTTTATCGTGCTCCCCTACAGTTGGCTTCTACCATCGTTTCCAGACACAGTGCGCGATATGATGATGTCAGTAGCGGGTGTTTTGAAAAATGTCTGCGACAGTCGAAGCAGAAAAACATTCGTCACTACTTGGTGTCTAATGTCCTTTTCCTCTGTCTTTTGTGTCTTTTTTTGTGTCAATTTAACACTGCTATAACGTGGACGAAAGGGGATTCATAGCTAGCAATCAGGCTCACTTAGTTTGATCATCGGTGCTATGTAAACCTCCTCGGCGGTGAACATTAAAGACGTGATGCTGGAGGAAATATGAACTGGGAAGATCTGGAACTTAGTCCGAGAATAAGATCAGGTTTAAAGAAAGGTAAGAAAGTGTTTGTTACATGTGTTTCTCGTCATGCATGCTGGTGTTGGCAGTGTTGAGTTACATGACACGGTAGACAGCTATTTAAAAAGGATGTGATTGTAAAGATGACAGTGTTAATACGACCTGCAGCCTAATTAAATATCCCTCTCCACTTCGGTTACTGGCTGAACTAACTGTGACCAAACTATTTTACAACATGGAGTTTGTAGAAAAGTAATCGTTATTATGTCTTCACAACTTAGCCAACTTTAAATCAAAAAGTAATCGTGATTATGTCTTCACTACTTAGCCAACTTTAAATCAAAAAGTAATCGTGATTATGTCTTCACTACTTAGCCAACTTTAAATCAAAAAGTAATCGTGATTATGTCTTCACTACTTAGCCAACTTTAAATCAGCCAGAGATATTCTGTGTCAGTCGGTTCCTGATCTGCAGCGACTTGCCAACTTGTCCCAGTCCGACGTCAAACACCTTCTCACAGTTGTTGCTGCTTCTCTCCGCAGACATCCACCTATAACAGGTAAGAAATATATATTGACATATGACAAAACAGGCTCTATTTAAAACGTGTCAGCAAATATCATTATAAACACGGTATTACTTGCGGATATGTATTGATAACTTTGCAGCCTTACAACTACAGCGAGGTGAATGCCTTTCTTTGGAGACTGGGCACAGGTTGACTTTGGCCTGCCCTGTTCTGGATTCCCTCCTACGAGGTGGGATCCCTTTAAGTGGGATCACAGAACTTGCAGGAGAGAGTGGCACAGGGAAGACCCAGTTTGGATTGCAGCTTAGTCTTTCAGTGCAATATCCTCAAGAGTATGGGGGGCTTAATTCAGGTGAGTGTGATTGTATATTTACCATGTTAATGTACTTATTACAAGGCACTCGTGGTGTCTTAAATAAACAAGTTCAGATAAGAAGTTTATACTTACTAATACTTGTTATGGAAACTATGGCAGATTCATTCTACCTATAGTTTATCTGTATATGAGCCTAGCATGTTCTTTGTTTCTGCACATATAGGTGCTGTCTATATCTGCACAGAGGATTCTTTTCCCATCAAGCGACTCCGACAGCTCATAACCCAGCAGTCTCTGCTGAGGCCCGATCTCCCACAGCCTCTCATCCGCAGTATCCGCTTCTCTGACAATATTTACATAGAGCACGCCGCTGATCTGGTAAGACCCTGAATGCAGCCGTATAGTCCCAACCCCTAGCACTGAAACTGACGCTGCTGTGCTGTGTTCCCGCTAGGGGGCGCTGCAGACCTGCGTGTCTCAGAGGGTCCCCATCCTGCTCTCCAGAGGCCTGGTGAAGCTGGTGGTGGTCGACTCGGTGGCTGCTTTGTTTCGCAGCGAGTTCCAGGCTGACGAGGCCGCAGAGAGAGCCCGCCACATGCAGGCCCTGGCTGGTACCCTCCACCGGCTGAGTCACACTCATAATGCGCCCGTCCTGTGCATCAACCAGGTAGACGTGTCCACCATTACACATCACCATGTAATAGCATAGTGGATGTCGTTTTATACATGAAATCATCTGTCGCACCTTTGGTCATAATGGACTGCGAATTGTCTGATACATTTTCGATTGGTTATGTTCACATAGTGCAGGCCTGCTTATTGAACTAGCATGTTTTTTTTTTCCTTCACAGGTGACTGATGTTATCGATGACTCGGATAAAGCACGCTGTAATTTTGGGTAAGCACCAGTCACGATCAATACACACATTGTTACCATAGAACGAATGAGTGCAGTTTTCAGTTATCATGTGCTTGTGTGTGTTTGTGCCCGCCAGCCTGACTATACTAACTGCTGTCTCCCCAGTCTAGTCAACAGCAAGGTGCTGCCCGCTCTAGGCTTGGCCTGGGCCAACCTGGTGCTGGTGAGACTGATGCTGAGGCGCCTGCAGGGCAGCACGGGTCCTGGGACCCAGGCTGGCACCCTCCGCAGGCTGGAGGTGGTGTTTGCTCCCCATCTGCCCCAGGCAGGCTGTCTGTGTGGGGTCTACCAGGAGGGAGTGAGGGGCCTGTCAAGTACACACCCTGGTCAGTGACGTACTCAGTTCTGCTCAAAGACATTGATCTGATGGGGATTTAAGATGATTTTAGAAGAAGTTTTTGGTAGCAGGCATTTTTCTTCATGCTGATCACCACCAATTTCACAGTCCATCCTGAGTTATATAGGTAATGGACAGGATTGAAGGTGTTAACTAGAGGCAGTTTGTCAGTTGTTAGCAAGGTGACTGACGCCTCAAATTTTATCACAGGATCCTAACGGTGTCAAAGTTCACTAGGCGATAAGGAAAAAAAAAGTTGTCGTTTGGGTTGTTTTTTTCCCTCCTTTATTTCCACTTTAGCACTTCATTCTGTCACAATATTTTGGCTTTTATCTTTTATATGAACTTGTTCCCCTGGTTACTAAGCATCATGTATAATCCACCAAAAGAATGTTTGTATGAAAAATAAATTATATCTTTTTAAGAGCCCTCATTAATGTGCAAATTCTAGGTGAATCATCAAGTGCAACAGTAAATCTAGACCGGAGTCAGGGGAGGATTTTCAGGAGATTAAAGAATTAAAACCCAGAGCCATTACTGTCGGGTTACAACATTTATATGAAATTATTGAAATGCCTTTCATCCATTCTGCAGATAAAATACACAGAATCTCTCAGTAGATACGAATATTTCTAAATATATTTGCTATGAAGACAACAACTTTGCAAGACATTAAAATGGCAACTTGGTAAAAAGGCAATGCACTGTTCATTTTGTTGTATGACTACATTATCTGCAGTATCTTTAACATTTTACCATTTTACTTGGCCACTCACAGCAGTGTAGTATCCCAACAGTGGTTGTAATGCTAAACCCTTTAAAACACAGTGGGTC
Source organism: Neosalanx taihuensis (assembly GCA_030340665.1). Classification (NCBI taxonomy): domain Eukaryota; kingdom Metazoa; phylum Chordata; class Actinopteri; order Osmeriformes; family Salangidae; genus Neosalanx; species Neosalanx taihuensis. Next base: position 2,541,587 of record CM059299.1, on the reverse strand, counting down.
TGCACCCACACTTCACATTTATCAGACTGACTTAGAGAATGCTAGCAGATACAGAGGGGCAACTCAAAAAAGAAACCTTCATGGGTCTAATCCCAGGTAATACTTGAGCGGACCAAAACCAAATTTGAATTAAACTGAAGTCTAATGGTTAGACTTGTTTTTAAAAAAATCGCCACATTCCCCAGTAAAAATCACAGTGGAAGCAATCCTCTATGGTACGGTTATTTAGGGAGGTTAGACTCCACCTTCCCGGGGCTGACTCCGCCCCCGCCCTTCAGCCTCCGCACCAGCTTCTCACTGCTACGACGCAGGGAGGCGCGGATCTTGGTGAGGGAGCCGCTGCGCTTCAACGAGCCCAAACCATCCTGAGGCAGAGGGGCCATGGATCACACACACAGTCCAGTGAAAACTCATGCACACACTGGATAACAGGCAGAGAATGGTTAGAGTTTTACTTATTGTTAAAAAAAATAAGCTTTGTTTAAGTATGGTCCTGAAAGTGCTGACTAAACACTGAGTTAAAGTGGACTTAAATATTGGGAGCTTGGCCCGGTATTGCTTTCTAATTCTAATCTCCTTACCCCGTTCCATTCCAGGCTCATGCTAACCTCTTCTCCTCCGTGCAGGTCGTATTTCACCATGACTTCAGAGCTGAGAGACTCACTGCTGCTCTGCTTCTGAGTGAGGGCCGCATCACTTCCCTTCTGCGTAGGTACACTGGGCTTCAGTCCCAATCAAACACACACATGCAAGACAAAACAGTTATCCACTGAACGCCTTTGGGATGAGACCAATGCAAGCAAACACGTCTGCACAATTTGAATTGGGATCACAGAGCTGTACATATTAACAACATACAACATTATGTACAAACAACAATATATACCTTAACATTAACAACAATACATGTTAAATCAGATTCTATTCTATTTAATCAAAACATGCTATGTTACAATTGTAGTCAGGTTAATTTGATGTTAATAACTAACATCAACTGTAAAATATCATTGGTATGTTGTGCAACTGTACAAGCAGGCAAGTCTTCATCAGTAGAGCTCTAGTGTAGCTCTAAATTACTCATCTGACATTAAATCCAGACCTACTAGTTTGGGGCTGACCGTGACTGCCTCTTCCAGTGCCTCAGCTGCCTCCAGTTTCCCCTGCCGCCTGTAGAGGGCGCCCAAGTTCCTCAAGGTGCTCGTCATGACGGCGCTTTTGGCACAAGATAGGGAGCGTGCAGAATGTGATGGTCTGCTTCTAAAACACCCTGGGAGTGTGGAGATGGATCTGGCTGTGTAGATGTGCTGGACTGACCTGTCGATGCAGCCCGTTCTGTCCCAGAATCCTTGGTTTTTTAACGAAGGGACATCGCTGGGTTTGCCCTGAGGGGAACACTGACTTGTCACTGATTTACTTCACAGGTTTTGATACTAGAAACATTAAGACTTCATTAAGAACTTTTGACCCAACAAAAAAGGGGACCGGAGAGAAAAAACAAACTTGTGAAGGGTTATAACACAAAAGTGCTAACATTTTCCTCCCTCTCTTCCGCCTGCATCCAGATAGGTTTGTCCTCTCCTGGATGGACAGACAGAGAGAGACACACATTATTCATCAAGTATTATCACACAAGCAACAGCTAGTAAATCATTTTAAAGTAAATAATTGTTTATTGTAAGAAGTTTTTTGTAAGTCATTTTCTTATAAAGATAATGATTCAAACGTTATGCAGTTTCAAAGATTGTATTGGTGAATGTGACCGTAGGCACTGTGATTTACCATTAGTAGAGTCGCTCATCTTCTTGTGAGCGTGAGTGAGAATCTCTTTGTACAGCACCTCTGCTTGTTTGTATTTGCCCTGTTTCAGGTAACACGACGCCTGAGAGAGGATGACAGCGGTTTTCATGAGCATCGCCCAACAAGTAGCACAGAACATCTAGCTTTGGAGAAATGTCATCATCCTCAGAGCGGTTGTGGCCTCATTTCTCTCCATCCGACGCCGTTCCGCCCTCTGATTTCTACAGGGGAGTGAAGGAGAGGCACAGAGGAGGATGAATGGGGCCTCTTACCAGGTTGTTCTTGGTCTTGACCACGTTGGGGTCGTCGGGGCCCAGTCTGACCTGGTAGATGTTCAGGGCTCGTTGGTAGTGGTGCTCCACCTCGCTGTATTTACCCTGGTTCTGACACAGCAAGGCCAGGTTGTTCAGCTGCTTGGCCACATCTGGGTGCTCCTTACCCAACATCTGCACAGGAACATAGGGGTAAAGCAAGAGGGCTTGGATGATAAGGCTGTACTGTAATCAGTGTAGCATGTGGATCTTCACACAGCGTTTAAGTTCACACTCTGTGAAGTACCTTTTATATAAATATTCACATTTACACAATCCAGGCACACACACACACACACACACACGCATAAACGTGAGCGCCCACCATCTCTCTGATCTCCAGGGCTCGTTTGCACAGAGGCTCCGCCTCCTTGTACCGGCCGCTCTTCCCGTAGAGCACAGCCAGGTTGTTGAGCGTAGCGGCTACCTGAGAGGAGAGGGGGCACGGGCGTCAGTAGAGGGGCCGACAACACAAACACAACCTCCAGGTCAGTCACTCTATGTACAGAGCTGAGAAAACACACAGGTTTCATGGTAGACAGTGTCGTCACCCAAACAGCCAGGATTCCTGGAACTGGCATACTTTCTTCTTGCTAAACGATTTTCCTACAGAATAAGGGGATATTCCAATTGATTTCAGACCGTTTGAAATGTAAACTTTTGGCCAAGACTATTTAAGTTCTTCCATGGAATGTCATCTGGACAGCAGGTGCATTTGGACATGTGGTTTTGTGAAAGTGGGCTGCTTGCAACTCACCTGCGCTAACATCCAGACCAGGGGTAGGCAACCCTGGTCCTCAAAAGGTCCTGAAGGTTTTAGATGTTTCCCTGCTCTAGCACACCTGTTTCTAATGAATGGGTCGCTTCCACAGAGCTTGATAACAACTCATTCATCATAATCAGATGTGCTGGAGCAGGGACACATCTAAAAACTTGAGGACCAGGGCTGCTCACCCATGATCCAGACACTCATCCCCACCCCCTGGAACACTCACGGCCGGGTGATCCCTTCCCAGGGTCCTCTCCCGTACGGACAGTGAGTCGTTTAGCAGGTTGGCTGCCTCCTTGTACTTGTTTTGGTCTCTGGAAGTCAAGGAGAGAGGTGGAGGGCTTGGTTACCGTGGTATCCCCAGGGCAACCTCAGGGATAAGGGCCGGGGTTGCCAGAGCGTGGCTGGTGTTAAAGACTGCTGGGTATCTATATTCAGAGTAAGTCACTATCTTTCAGGGTTTAAGTTAGGTTGAGTCCCACCATTTACTTTAAAGGGAGTTGTCATCTCCAGTAGGATAGTTTGTGGACCCCATCAGTAATCTAATATTGTTGTTTTTTACTTTACATCATTAGGATATGTTTAGAAAATACATTGGCAAATATGACAATGATGGGAACCTTGTCATTAATCAGTGAAATTTGATCACAAACTTTATAATATAACTTATTTTTTTTACTTCAAATTAACACTATATAAATTATACTTTGGAACAGATCAACCCTATGGTAAGGAGATGTATCCATCCTTACGACTGTGAATGAAATGGCTTAAGTTGTCAGGTACAGGTAGTACAGGAGCATAAAAAGACACGTAGATCATTTGCATGCTGCTTTCTCCCAGAAAGGCCTCCCAGAACAACTAACCAGCCTTCGTATAACGTGCTACTGTGCTCTGATGCGACACCTGATACAAGCACTCTGTACTAGCAGACACTCCTATCTTAAAGCTTAGCCTTGCTAACCTATTGTACTCTGTGGGAAACCTATGAAAATGGTCAAATAGTTTCCTTCTCGGTCCCCCTTGAAAAGATGGAGGAGGGGGGGGATGGAAACAAGAGGATCAGTGAGCAAAGACTAACCTTGCATGGACCCCCCTCCCCGCCCCCCCATCTCTCACCTGTAGACGAGCGCCAGGATGTTGAGCATGGTGGCCACGTCTGGGTGGTCGTGCCCGGAGGTCTTCTCCAGGTCCTCCAGGGCCTGCTTGCAGAGGGGCACGGCCACCTCGTACCTCCCCTGGGAGGCGTACTGGATCACCAGGTTGTGGAGGGTCCTGAGGCGTGCCGGGATCTCGTAACCCCCCTGCTGGGCTGCCACCAGACCTGCGCTGCAGCTGCTCTGCTGAACTGAAAAACAACAAACACCAAGAAGAAAGTTGAGCTAAAGCTAGATTATTGGTTAGCAACTTCAAACAGATGTGTGATGAACAAATGCATACAAAGGCAGGAGTAATTGTATTATGTTTATGATTATTATACGTTAATTTTATTTGCTGTAGCTTCTAGCTTTACTGTAACGCAATAACAAGCTCTACAAATGTTTTACAGCTACTGTAAGTCATAGTAAAACCGTAGAGGATTTTTGATTGTGTTTCATATATGTCATGTCTCTAATTCCACATCCCACCCTCAGCTTACTGGCATGGCCCTGCCGGTCCTCCTCTTCCTCATTTGGGAAGAGGTCCTCCAGTGTCTCCTTGCTAGAGTCATTTTCTCCCTGGTGAATCAAAAGTGAACGGTACTGAACCCATCTGAATTTAACAGTTTCAACCTTGGTGCCCTGTGCTTAATTAGCCTGAGAACAGAGAAACCCAAAAGGATTCCCAACTGTGTCGGACAAGTGTAGTTTTTGGACGGCGGCTGGAATGTTTGGGAGAGAAAAGAGAGCCTTTCAGAAGATGGTGGGATGGTATCTAGGCACGATAGATTGTTCTGGGAACCAAAGTGTTTGGATGGGAATGTGTTCAAGCATTCTATTTCCGTCAACCCATCTGTGAAGCATCTATTCTTGTTAAGCATCTTGCCACAAACCTATTTTATTCCAGTTCCACTGGACCATGCGTTTCCCTTCTAACAACCAAAACAAGTCAATATCTTCATTATATTAGTGTGTGTTTTGGGGTATAATACTAAATACCATTTAAAATGAGTGAATCCATTTTTCTAAATATGACTGCAGTATTACTGCTGGCATGCTCAATCAGTCATTATTGCCACGGGGAGAGAAGAACGTTCCGTTTTCAAAATGGACTTCAATACATTTCTATTCAGACGTATAGCTCTCCATGTGTGGAACAGGCGGCGAGGCGCACCGAGGTCGCAAGGACGGCGCCGTCGTCGTCATCGTCGTAGCGCCTGAGGCGGCTCATGAACTCCAGGTGCCTCCTGTCCTCCTCCAGCTGGGCCACGTTCTGCTCGCTCTCCTGCAGCCGCCGCTGGGCTCCTGCCAGCTCGTCCCGCAGCCACTGGTTCTCCTGGCACAGCCGGCGCACCTGGGCCCGGAGCTTGTGCCGCTCCGCCTCCACCGAGCTCAGGTGGGCCGACAGGGACAGCAGCATCTGTCAGAGAGGTTTTACACAGCAATATATAGTATTAATAAATTAATTTAGCAGATGCTTTTATCCAAAGCGGCTTACAGCAAGTACAGGGATATTCCCCCTAAGGCGTAGGAAGTAGGGTGAAGTGCCTTGCCTAAGGATACAACATCATGCAGCCACAGCCGAGAATCGAACTCGCAACCTTCCGATCCTGATCCCAACGCCTTAACCGCTGAGCCACATGACTCCCTAGTCATAGTTCATTCTCACAGCACCGTGCTAATTGTTCACAGACAAAGATAGCTTGACTGCACGGCAACACATTCTTAAGCTTTACCATTTAACTTCAAGCCTTGGCTAGGACTGTTTGAGTAAAAGCACCATAGTTTTGAGCAAAGTGTTGAGTCATGGTCACACCAGAAACACACACTGTGTGTTCATAATCTGGCCTTCAAGATATTCTCACACCGAAGGATCTAACCTGAGCTTCGCTGATCCCCAGCTCCAGGGTCTCCAGGGACCGCCGGATTCCCCCGGCCTTCTCCTCGGCCGGGGATCGGTCCTCATGATGTGGGTCTCTCTCTGTGTTCTGTTTCTCCCCTCCCTCCTCCAGGCAGTTCAGGCTTCCCAGGAAGCCCTCCAGGAGGGAGTGGTGCTCCTGCCTCAGAGCGTCCAGCCCCTGGATCACCTGCCTGGTCTGGGCCAGAATATCATCCTGGGAGAGCTTGTCAGGCAACGCCGTCTGAGCGACCACAAGAGTGGGCGCATTCTCAAGCATCCTAGGAAAGAATGTGACAAGACAGAGAGAGAGAGTGTTAGGGATGTGTTAGTCAAGTGCTCTGAAAGATGCAATAAGTCATGCTGCACAAATATTCACATTTGTTATTTTCAAGAGGATAAAATATTAGCTACACCATATAAAACTCACCCTGGTGTCGTTCTCAGCTAAAATGAGATATTGCCTGTAGCAGCCTGACCCCAGCGGGGGGGGGGTCGCCGGATAAACCCAAAGAATGCTTTTGTGAATGCCGTTGTGGACGGGGGACACAACAATGGGCTGACCGACCCTTTATACGGCCCCCCTCCCCTTCTGATTTGGGGCTGAATTTGTCATAATGGGGGAGGAAAGACAACGGAACCCACAACAAACCATCTCATTAGAGGAGCTGTTCTGGGCTCGTATGACTTGGTCTTATTTGGAGTGTTTAGCTGTTGTTTCCTGCGCTCATATCATACTTTTGGTATCAATTATGGACGCCATAACCTTTGGTCCATTGCATTTCAGAAAACATTAACATGCACATACAACAGATTCATACATTTAACATCCAATTAAATTTATAGATGTCGTAACGTAGGGTTGTACCATCCCTAAAAGATCCTGATTGTCCAGGCAAGTCTTCACTGGGGAGGATGATAAGGTGATAGATAACAGTGTCTGTCCCACTCCCAAGCTATTAGTCACTAGCAACAAAGACTTCCATGCCAACAGTTACTAGGACAGCTGGACAAAAGTGCTCTTGAATGAGAGGGGGAGTGCATCTAAGGTAGTCACTCAGTGGAGAGCCATCTAACCACAACGTTAGATTCAAGCTCAATGCCTCACTTCTGTTGCATAAGTGCGTGTTTGAATCGTGTGGACGTTTACTGGCAGTGGCACTATACACATGGACGGCCAAATGAACATGGATATTTTTACAGAATAAAATATTCACGCTCACTCTGATTCCCCTTCCTGTATCCAGGACAAAGAATGCTATCATGCTGTTGCTTTGCGATACAGCAGACATTTTAGTAACCCTTTCATTCATATCTGGACCCAAACCAAAAAAGAGGTTGATTTAATTTGCAGTTCTAAACCTCCCTGTGCACCATACGGTTCCACTTGACTTCCAAAGGAAGAAAACAGTGGATGTCCACAAAGCTTGCTTCATTGGAAATTTAGCCAGCCAACCTTGGTTCCTCTCGGGTGGCTATGCTGGCACTTGGCCCCCATACCCTAACCTTTGCCCATTAAAAGCTACAAAGTACAAAATGGCACAGGGCCAGCTCCCTTGGGGGACTTTATCCCCACACCCTCAGCAGCAGAGCTGCCTCATTCACGTTGCATGGATTTGTATGTCCCTGTGACCAAGCAACAGTATGGCATGTCACAGAACTGGAAAGACTAGCATAAGGGGCGAAGCCCCCTTTTTAACTTCAGTCAGTGTCAGCTTTGCCCATTCAGGAACTGAGGGAATAAGTGTGACATTTTGAAAAAGGGGGGAAAAAAGTGCTGTGTTAGTCCAAATAATGGAAAAATATTTCCAGAATTCATTTTATTGTCAAAATTAACATAGCATGCGTATGTAATAGACAAGTGTGATTTAACTTAACTGTTTCAAAGAAAGTTAAAAGTATAATAATAATGATTACTTGATGTTACCACACAGAAAATCATTATCATAATCACTCCCACGCAGGGCAACAATAGGTAGTCTACCTGTTGACTACCTGTTGTTGCACCATCCTGCCACAGTACATTCTGTGTTTGTGCAATTTACATGGCGAATAAAAACCGATTCAGATTTTGACTCATAGATACAACTGGACTTCCCTGCCTCAAATATGCATAGTGGCCCTACAGAGTAACCCACCCCTACAGGTCCACATTCTATGGCTTCAAGTTAAATTGACCCTTCTCACTGAGAACAAGCAGGATTCCTGCAGAACCCCCCAGGAAACAGAGGATTTACACCTGCTGTAGTTACAATACTAAAGAACAAAAACAGATGATTCCCACATGCTCTAGTTAGAATACTAAAGTATACAATAATATAGCATATCCATGCTGGAGAAGAGCTTGGCTGAGGGCTGCACTGTCAAAGACTGCATATCTGGCAATGAAACTAGGCGACTAATTATCAGTTAGCCCCAGTGGGTGAAATCCACGATAAACACGTACAAACACTTAATCATGTTAATCTTATAAAGACCGTTTAACCTATGTCATATTTATTCTAACAGCATTCATTATTCTCTGTAGCACATTCATTTTTCTTCGAAACAATATTTATCCGGCGCAGTTTCTCTTTCAAATATAATTCATATAATTGCTGGATTATCACGGACACGGAAGGTTCATGAAACATCAAATTGATCCCATGGATTTACTGAGAAAGTTCTGCACATTAACAGGCAGTTCTCACGGTTATTGAACAGTAGATCAGTAAATCTATTTACCTTGTGACGTCTAGTTATGTCCTTAAACTGCGGTTATAAAGACAAGTTGCTCCTTCTACTTCGGTCATTATTTCCAGAGATCGTCTTAGAGCCCTGGAACACTTTAACTTGCTTGAGATTTTGCTCATTCTAGTTTGGCCCCCCAGAAACGTCAATACAATAACTCCGCCCTACAACAGGCTATTGTGAACCAATGCATGAATTAAGGTCACCTTATACAATATTACAATCAATGTCAGCTATCCTCACCTGCTGTCAATGTCGTTGTTATAATTAGGGGGGAAATGGAAAAGTTAGCATGTTTTTAGTGTCTTAAATGAGTAAGAAACCTCGGCCTCTAAACGTGCTGGTATAAAGTGACACAGCAAAGTGAGAAAAAGTGAACGCAGTTTATCGGGATACATTAATGTAGGCTTCAGTATATTATTTAGATGCCCGGTTGGTCACATTAGTGATATTATGAGTAGTTCTTGGATGTTCTAGAAGGAACCACAGCGCCATCTGCTGTGAGAAGTGCAGCTGGAAGCTCATAACGTTATTTTGAACCAGAAGGCAGCAAATGAAAGGCAACATCGGTCCTTCTCAGCTGTCTTCTTGAGCAGGAACCAGTTTAGTGTTATAAGTATCAATAAGGATCAAGGTTTTAAAGAAATGCCATAGTGTCCTACTTGACAAATAATGTAAGTATTCTGCCTTAGTACGTCGTTTGTGTCCAGGAAGGCTGCTGCGAGTTTGGTCATTTGGGCGTTTTACTATAGAAGATAACGGTACGCTTTTGTTATTCATAGGCTGGCTATAAAATGCCCCTTAAGGTAAAGCAAAACGCAATGAAAACTACAATTCAGAGCCTCCCAAAGATGTTTAAAAGGCGATGGGCTTTTCTGTTTGCGTTGCTTTCAATCTATGAAGGATGCGTAGGTTATGGCGGCTACCATCCATGTTGGAAAGTCGTATGAAATATTAAAGCATCGCCAGTCTTATGAGCCGAGCCTAACATTTAGATGCAAACAGCCCTTTGAGCATTTTGCATTAAATATACAAGTTTATGACCATTTAACGAACACAGAGGATCATTGCCTGCGGAGAGATCACGTGTTTCATCAACATGTCAAAGTATTTCATCTTATCAATGTACAAACAGGACTGCTACAAACACAGCAGCCAACAACTGAAAGTCTGTTTTGTCTTTCTAAACAGTGTGACGTCTTCTATCCATATTAAGTGAGATTCAGACAACAGAGTAAGTAATGCTTGTATGATCATAAATACTTTAAATGCATTATCATGTGTTTTGAAATGTTTTTACTTCATTGTAATAATAACCAATTAAAAAAAAAAATATACAGTATCATCTATAGAATATTGCTTTGTTACTATATTCGTGCCCATCCAATAGGGACAATCCTCCAAAATGCATTGTAACATTTGATCAAAAGATCAAATTCCAGACCTGCAGGTTTTTGGTCAAGGTTCAGACGGCCCTTTCTAGATGTTTCCACTCTTTTCTCTCCAGGGTTAACAGGCAGCACAATGATGAACCGTATCCCTGTCATCCTGGCCTGCCTCCCTCTCCTGGCCATGCGGCTGGTGGCCCAGGACCCTAGCCTTTCTGAAATCCAGGACCTCAGCACCAGGAACAGTGACTTTGCTGTCCGTTTGTACCGTGCCATCGCTAGCAGATCGGACGATAACGTTGTGGTGTGTCCCATCAGCGTGTCCCTGGGTCTGGCCGCTCTGATGAGTGGTGCAGATGGATCCACACGAGAGCAGCTTTTAGAAGCCCTCAGCTTCATGTCTCTGGATTACCAGAAGATTCCAGGTATTTGTCTTTGGCCCTCTTTATAAAAGTAAACTCTACATCTACGATTAAGAAAGCGGAAATCTGTGTGATGATTCACAGATTCAAACTGGCATGACAAACATTTAGCTATGATTTGATCATTTTGGGAGGGTTAAAAAGCAATTGTTCATGTTTAAGAGTCAAAAACATTAAAATATATATATGTTTATTTCCTAATGTAGGTCTCTTTGAGAGTCTTCAGATGAGCATAAACCTGAATGAAGTCGGTTTGAAGCAGGCTGTCGGCGTAGTTGTCGATCAGAAGTTCACTGTGGCGGAAGATTATGACGGGCTGGTGCAGAAGTATGGTGGGAAAGTAGTAAGAGTGGACTTCAGCAGCCCCGAGGCTGCCAAGACCGCCATTAACAATTTTGCTCAGAGCAGCACAGGTGAGCAGGTGAAAGATGTGCTGGGCACCTCACCGGACGCAGCGACTAAGGTGATGCTGGTGACTGGCGCCTTCTTTCAGGGTGAGGACAACTCGGGTTTGAGGAAATAAGCATTTGGGGTGTCAACAAAGCTTTTCTAAACTTAAAGTTACTTGAAATAATAGTGTAAGGAAATATTATTTAAAAAACAGCAAGGAAATCCTCTTTATCTAACTTATTTGGGAAGATTGTGTCAATTTAAGTGTACATTTATTTGGAAGTTAACTATTCACAAGAATGAAAAGGCTGGTCTTTTTTTTCAGCTCCTTTCACCCTCGCCTTCAACGCAACCTTCACCCAGGACGAGCGCTTCTACGTGGACAAGTACCACATCGCCATGGTGCCCATGATGTTCCGCTCCGACAAGTACCACCTGGCGTACGACCCGTCCCTCAAACTGGGCATCCTGAAGCTCCCCATGTCTGGCGGTGCCGCCATGCTGGTCCTGCTGCCCGACGAGAACGCAGACTGTACGTCCATAGAGGAGGAGGTCTCTATCGACCGCTTCAAAGGCTGGGTCATGAAGCTCAAGAGGACGTACGTAGAACCATATTCCAGTTCCGTATTCTGATGGACTGATGTTTGGAAATTCAAGTTTAGGGGCTTTGCTTAAACAGAGTTGTTTAGTATTTTCACTTTTCCACGGAGTTGTGTTATGGATTTGATTAATCAATTTTTTTGTCGCTTAAAATACTATAGTTACACAACTTGGAACTGTAGGTGACTGCCCACTGCTAGTTACTTCACTTCCTGTCCTTCACAGGAAGCTGGAGGTGCAGTTGCCCAAGTTTCTGCTGGAGCAGTCGTATTCCCTGAAGGGTGTCCTTCCTGCCTTGGGCGTCCGAGACACAAATAATCTGTCTGCCATCGGAGGAGTTCAGGAAGGCTTTACCCTCTCTGAGGTAAGTGTGTGTGTGCGGTCTCTGCCTGTCCTTACTGAAAATAAGTAAGACACATTCTTAGTTGGTATGGGTAATTAATTATAATGTTACACTGTTCCTAACAGTTGAATGCAGGCTGTGGTTGAATACACAGGCTCCCTACTTTGAAGAAGTCTTTGATGTCCTGTGTATTTTTGTTGTATATAACCATAACTCAGATGGGAGATGTTCCTATCTGTGTACATTGAATATAGACATGTATGTTCCACGTATGCTCCCTTGTGTGTCAGTGACTGAGGAGATGGAGGAGGGAGGAGGAGAACCAGACACTCTGCAGGAGCCATTTGAAATGTGGCCTGTGTGTTGTCTGAGTTCTTTCACAGATTGTATTGCATGTCTACTTTGGTTACTTTATACTGATTGGGGTGATTGCCTCTTTGCAAGCGAAGACGTTTTGCCAAGGAAGGACAAAATCTCTGTGCGACTGCTCAACATGGGATCACTCGTTTTCCAGTAAACAAAATAGCAGTAACACTGGATGTAATCCAAGCAGCAGAGCGGCAGAGATGATCTCCTGCGAGTTAGATAAAGATGAAGGTCCATGTCTCATATTCAGCAGTGCTGTTCTTCTTTCCAATCTCTTCGTCTTTCCTTTTCTTTACTTTCTTCATCTACCTGCCTTAGCTTCCTCATCATGTCATACAAAAATATGATTCATCCATGCCCGTATTACATATTTGCCCTCCTGTCCATTGTCATGAATAGTATCCTTGGGTCAATGGCAATGTTCCAGTGGTTTGTACTCCCAGTTTGGTTGTAAACCGGATTTCTGTGGCCGTAGTTAGGCAGGAAGAGAAGGCATTTCAGTTGCAGAACCTCAAACAAATCCCCAGGTGTCATTACAGCCAGATAGAGCAGGGACATGCTCATTTGAGTTCCATTAGTTAAGTGATGCACCGTCTAATGGCATTGGATCATGGATGATAATTCATCAGTGATGGATGGAAATGGAAGTACAGCCTGTTCTTTGTTGAAACATCAATGCTTGGCTGTCCCTCCACAGCTAATATAACGGAAAGGGGTTTTGCTTTGACGCAATGGGGTGTCTTTGTAACGTAAACATGTTGTTCAGTGAATAGTTTTATTTGGCAGAAATTGTGTTGAACCTACCTTTTTGGTTTTCAGGCTGTGCATAAGGTAGCCATCACTGCAGACGAGACAGGCGGCGCAGCGGGTGGAGCAGCGGACATCTTCATCAGCCCTCCTCCTCGCCTCACCATCAATCGACCGTTCCTGTTCCTGGTTTACCATGAGAAGACCAGCAGCATCCTCCTGATGGGGCGGGTGGTGGACCCCACCAAGAAGTGACTGCTGGAAGCACCATAATTTATTAACAGCTTACTCATATTGTCTTGTCATTTTTGTCATCAAGTATTATTATTTTTAAATCTGAGAGCACTAAAATGATCATCCAGGAAGTGTACAGGTGTTAAGTATACATTTTAACTGATGATGAAAATAATGCTTTTTAAAAAGTTTATCATCAAAAACAGTCCTGTTTTGAATATTCTGTTTTAAATTTGCAACTTGCAATTATGTTTTACATTATAACATATTTCACCTTGATCATGTGTTAATATGGTGTTAGTCAGGATCCAGCTGTAGCTACATTAATCTGTACATGCTATTTCAAGTTATGCTCATTAAAAACAGTCATATTCAATATAAGGTTTATTGATTGGGTGTTCAAAGTTGGCGTGGGCGGTTCACTCAGGTGCTTTACAGCACCAGACACAATCTCAATGGTGGAATGGAGAATTTTCCTGAACCAATTACATGTGTAGGAAAGGTGATGGATTGTGTAATCATAAAAATACATAGTGCTTCTTGTAGCCACTTTGGAAAATATAAAACAAAGACTTTTGCAAAGCATGCTATAATACAGAAATAAGATTTGCCCAATAAATAAAATACAAATAAAATACATAGTGTTACATATTTGTTTGGAATTGCTCTCTTTTTTTCTGAACATCAGAGGTTACAGGTAATGTTACAAGTTATATGCGAGTAAGGCAGAGATGGATGTCGGTTTGTATCCATTTAGCGTGAGAACGATCCTCCTGACTTGAACCCTGTGAGGGCCCGCAGGAAGCATTTATTATATTTCCAGTCTTGTTTCTTGAATCTGAAGCAGGTGTTATGGGCATTTTGACAACTGGATAAAGATGGAGGGGCCCATGGGAGGGAAGGGGGTGAGGGTGGGGGGGTAGTGATCACTTGGCCTCGACCTCTGGAGGAAGGTCATCGTCAGGGGGTACCTGCTCGTCACCCCTCTTTAGCCAGCGTCACTCCCTTCCCGACTGCATACCAAATGAGTTGGACTTCCTTTGCCTGAAGACAGAAGTGGAGAAAACAGAGGAGATGTCAAGAGTGGAGCAGGTCAGGATCATCTTGTAGAACCGTGTGGGTGACAGGCAGCTGATGTCTGTGCTTCATATTTCCAACCCAAGATGAGCTCAAAACCGTGTTTCTAGAAACTTCCGAGTTTGTGGCAGTAATTCAACAGTAATTCAAACTCTATGGAAATGGACGTGTTTTCCGCACAGTTCAAATTATAAATTGGCATTTTTTTTCTTCTGCTCAGTGGGGCTGGAAACAGAGATTGAACATGCAACTTCAATAGGAAATCACTCAAATGTCAAACACCATGCAATTCATTTTTCACTGCGGTTGGATTATTGTTTTGAACACACTCTCTATTACATAGGCCTCATATCTGGGGCACTGTCAGTGGAATAGCCTGTGGAATTACCTGGTTGCCAGTACAGTTAGCTTCTATGTTGTACTTACCACTCTTACGCTCACTTTTTAGTCTTTGCGCTTGCTTTATGCCTTGGAAAACAGAATCAGCAGTGGTAAGAACTATGTAACTGCTACTAACGTATACTAAATAATACAATATATTGTTAAGAACAGTGGGTTTGGAGTTACTCAGGAATCATGTGTGGTACTTCCTACATGCTGCTTGTTTATTTACATCAGTGAGGGGAACGTTAAGAGGCCGGTCTGAGAAACCAAACTGACCCCCTTACCCAAATCTGAGACAGTCCAGCTAGATCTGAAAAGATTGGATCCCTCACAGGTGCTTATCCTTAAAGAGCCACTTACGCTTAATCTATCTGATAATAATTTAAATAATTGTATACTGACCTCTAACTATAGATCTAAAAAGGATAGGATGGCTATGAGATAAATAGCCTCCATTTTAGCTTGAGCTTCCAGCACATTCAAAATATCTATCCAATCTTTCCATATCTGGATGGGGGGTTGAAGTTGGAGCTGGTGTAGGGCCGGTGAGTGACAACCCACATGGAGAGCTTCCTGGACTGGGTATCCTTGCTCCCATTGCTGCGATGGTCCAGGGTGCTGCTTCTGTGGTCCAGGGTGCTAGTGCGGTGGTCCAGGGTGCTAGTGCGGTGGTCCAGGGTGCTAGTGCGGTGGTCCAGGGTGCTAGTGCGGTGGTCCAGGGTGCTAGTGCGGTGGTCCAGGGTGTTGCTGCGGTGGTCCAGGCTGCTGCTCCTGTGGTCCAGGCTGCTGCTCCTGTGGTCCAGGGTGCTGCTTCTGAGGTCCAGGCTGCTGGTGACATTGCTGCGGATGAGGACGGGCATGGAGGAGGAGGAGGACGGGATGGGGGACAGGGACGAGGAGGCCACGCTGAAGTGGTGCCCGCGCAGGGAGTCGTCTGCTGGGCCACGAGAGAGACGAGTCACGGATGGGAGCAACCGTGTTGTGATGACTTCAATAAACACAAGCTTTGAGGAACGTTTTTTTTGGATATGATCATTTAATGAAAACATATTACCGTTAATAGGTAGCATGGAGTTCTTCCCTGTTCCAGGACAGCTGCCAGATTCTTTCACCTTTCTGGAAGAGCACAGAGTAGAGAGAGAAACGTATTGCTATTGAAGGAATGTGCTGAAATGACATGTAATACACTTTTCAGTATGGAAGGACTGTGCTTACAGACTCTTGTCTGAATTGCCGGTCTTGGGGGTTGTTGGGTGGCTGCTTAGAGACCTACTTCTAGCCAGTTTGGCCTTCCTCATCTCCTTGCCTGTTTGGAGGGAGGAAGAGACACTTTTAGGGAGGAAGAGACACTCTCTAGTGATGGTCTCTTTCCTAACACACTGAACCTTACTGGTTGTAAAGCTGACTGAGGAAATAAGTTTGCCCAAAGAAAATTCTACAAAGTAGAGTAACAGTAGGGAAATTAAATTCAATAGGTATAATGTGCACTTGATGCTCTGTCTGCCTGTCTGTCTGCCTGTCTGTCTGTCTGCCTGTCTGTCTGCCTGTCTGCCTGTCTGTCTGTCTGTCTGCCTGTCTGTCTGTCTGCCTCTTCCATAGTCTTCCACGTTGCGTCTCTTACCAGCGGAGGTGGACAGCGAAGCCCCAGATGTAGAACCTGACATGCCCTTGGTCCCCACCAGCCCTGCCTTACTGTCCCTGCCTGCAAAACACCAGCACAGTTACACAGCGCACGCCTGGGGCAGGCCCTCTGCAGGCCGTCTGCAGGCCGTCTGCACCCAGAAGCATGGTGGGAAGAGTTTCCATGTCACAAACAGAGCAGGCGGAGGGTGATAAACCAACCCACGTACGTTTCTTCTCGTTGTGTTTATCGTTGGTGAGCTTGGCTTCGCCCTGCTGCCGCTCCAGCTGTTCCTGAGAGAGAGGAGAGGTGGAGGGGCTTGAGGGAGATCACCACCCACGCTGGAGTTCTCTCTCACTGGGCTCACAACTAGAGTAAGTGACCCTGTTATCATCCATAATAATTCGCTAACGTTCCAGACCCCACTGTTGTCCACAAAAAAACTATTCTGTTAATTTCGCTATAAGAAGAAATGCGAAAAAGACTGGGCAGTTTGTCAATGGATTCTTTTTAAAAACCTTTTTTATAATGTTCTGGAAAAGTATCCTTACCCTCATCCTTCAGTTTCTAACAGTTACCGTGCCCTTTCACTGTTGCTTGTCGCAATTATTACAAATATTTTCTGGTAACTTCTAACAGTGTAACAGAGGAGATGTGGGACCCTTTGTTTCCCAGACTCTGATATCCTGGGACCCTGGAGGACCCTGAGGACCCTGAGGACCCTGAGGACCCAGGAGGACCCTGAGGACCCAGGAGGACCCTGAGGACCCTGGAGGACCCTGAGGACCCTGAGGACCCTGAGGACCCTGAGGACCCAGGAGGACCCTGAGGACCCAGGAGGACCCTGAGGACCCAGGAGGACCCTGAGGACCCTGAGGACCCTGGAGGACCCTGAGGACCCTGGAGGACCCTGGAGGACCCTGAGGACCCTGGAGGACCCTGGAGGTGGCAGCAGCAGATGTGAGGATGCTCTTACAATATACAACTGTAAACATCCCAGTCAAACAACTTTCCTGAAGTTGGAAATAGACGCTTTGAAATAGTTAATTTATGGTGAAATATGCGTGACTGTGGGTGGTTAAAAAAAAAGGTAAAAGTTATTTGGAGTTTGTGCCAATTCAAGTTCGTTCCACTTTTATATTCTTCTTTTTTTATTTATTATTAAAATGCCAGCAAACAATACAACGAGATGTGTTGGCTACAATACAGGCCTTTTCCTGTGTGCTTTTGTTAAGAGTTCCAATCATTTTGGGATGGGTCAACATAGACACTACCAGTCCAGGAGGAGCGATCCTGTGGTATTTATGGAGTAAAACTCACCATCTCCACAAGCAGAGCCTCCTCTTTCTCCTTCTTCTGGTCTAGCAGGTCTTTCTCGTGCCTCTTGTGGTACTACATGGAGAACAGCAGGTCACCTAACGCTCTGCTCACTTTATCAGAGATGCTATATTTCTAGACCAGTGAACCATGTTTGGTCAGATTACACCAGCGTGAGAGGAAGTGCAGTAAAGCTCTTGTGTGGATGTGTGTGTTCTGGCATACATCAAGAACAATAGGAGGTCTTACTGGTTCTGTGATGTCCATTTTGTCCAGTTCCAACACTGTCTGAAAAAAATTAGCAAGACAAACAAGAAATGACCCCAGGCTTGTTTATTTTCAGTACTTTCAGTTAGAAGCGTTACAGCAACAGGTAGATGGCTTTAAGGTATTTAGGTGGATGTGTAGCTGTAGGATGAGTGAGCTGACCTAGTAACTCATTCTACTGATTTTCTACACAGCAACTTGTGAACAAATGACGTAAGACAACAAAAAAGGGAAACATGTCAAAGAAGAGAAAGTGATGCTGTAAGGTCCTATGTGATGCTGTGAGGTCCTATGTGATGCTGTGAGGTCCTATGTGATGCTGTAAGGTCCTATGTGATGCTGTGAGGTCCTATGTGATGCTGTGAGGTCCTATGTGATGCTGTAAGGTCCTATGTGATGCTGTGAGGTCCTATGTGATGCTGTGAGGTCCTATGTGATGCTGTGAGGTCCTATGTGATGCTGTGAGGTCCTATGTGATGCTGTGAGGTCCTATGTGATGCTGTGAGGTCCTATGTGATGCTGTAAGGTCCTATGTGATGCTGTGAGGTCCTATGTGATGCTGTGAGGTCCTATGTGATGCTGTGAGGTCCTATGTGATGCTGTGAGGTCCTATGTGATGCTGTGAGGTCCCTCACCTTGCGGACGGTGGCCACCACATCCTTGTCTTTCTCCCGGCACAGGAGCTTGCGCACGCAGAACTCCAGCTGCTGCAGGAGGTGCTTGTCTGCAGGCAGCCGGATGGTGGAGCGCAGCCGAGGCAGCATGTGGCACAGTTTATACCTGGGGCCAAAGACACAAGTACAGTTTACACCTGGGGTCAACTACACAGGTACATTTTACACCTGGGGTCAAATACACAAGTACAGTTTACACCTGGAGCCAAATACACAAGTAAAGGTTATACCTGGGGCCAAATACGTACCAAATTTATAACTGGGGCCAAATACACAGACCCTGTTAATACCTTGGGCCAAAGACACAAGCAGTCAGTTTGCCCTGGAGGGGAGGAAGATATTTCTCATTCTGTGCTCCAGTCTCATACCTGACGTTGGCCACGGGGTCGTTGACCAGCTCCAGGGCTTGGAGGAGGAAGGTTTTACAGAAGTAGGATTTGGAGAAGAGCTCGATGGCGATCTCACACAGGTCCAGGTAGCGAAGTCTGTTCCAGTAGCTTCGACCCTGACCCAGCTCTGGAACGCAAGGCAGAAGTGGGAAACTCAATTAGGGCAAAAACAACAAAAAAAAACCTGCTTGATTAACGAGTTAGCCATCTGTGTCAGGTAGATTAGGCTACAGTACTTCATTTTAATAATACAGCACAGGTACAATTAGATAATGGGAGCGTTTAGGAGGCCTGAGGTAACGCTATATTTTGTATTCAAACTGACATTTATATTTCAGTGCAGTCAACCAGTTCTGTTTTCATCCATTTACACTGTACATGTGTGTGTCTACGCAACGCCTTATATGGTCACAGGTCGGCTGGTGCTTGACATATCGTGTAACCATCTATTGTGTGCATGTGTGTGTGACAGATGTGCCACGCAAGGCTGCCTGTGCTTACAACCCTTCATAACCCCCTGCCTATTGTGGCCTCATGTAATTGGCATATCGTGTGGATTTCTTTAGACGGTTCAGAGTGATAGGTGTAAGAGGCTGTTGTCATATCTGGCCTAAGGTTACAGTTAGAATGATTGCTGTCTTTGATAAAGCTCTGCTCTGTTTCCCTGCTCCAGCACATCTGATTCTAATGAATGGGTCGTTATCAAGCTCTGTGGAAGCTTGATGATTAATATCAAGTGTGCTGGAGCAGGGAAACATCTAAAACCTTCAGGACAGTAGCCCTCGAGGACCAGGATTGCCCACCCCTGTGATAGAGCCTAGCCAGTGGAATAAAAAACAATAAAAGTGTACTGAAAGTGAAAGAAGGCTACATTTATCTTTCGGTTTCTCTCTCTGCCTAAGCATATGTTCCAGAGTGAGGGAGAGAGTAGATGAGGAAGGGAGATAAAGAGAGAGAGAGAGACCAGTCACCTTGCAGCACTTTGCTGATGATCTCTTGTCTCTGCTCCTGCTTGCGGTTGTAGCGCAGGAACATGCAGAGCGTCCTCGCGGCCTCTTTCTGGACTGGGAGAACATTCTGGAAGCACAATGGAAGATGAGATAGACCGTTCATATTAACATGGCCTCGCAACTTCAAGCATTGTTTGTCTCAAAACGATGTCTTTGGTGCAGGAACGTGTTTTGTTTGAGGGTAATTTATGAGACAGGAGCACAGGATAGTTTGAGGTTCACGTTAAGGCAATACATGTGTGTGTGTGTGTGTGTGTGTGAGTGAGTGAGTGTGTGTGTGTGTGTGTATGTGTGTGTGTGTGTGTGTGTGTGTGTGTGAGTGTGAGTGTGTGTGTGTGTGTGTGTGTGTGTGTGAGCGAGCGCAGTGCCTCAGCCCTCACGGTGGTGGTAACGATGGCGAACATCCTCTGCAGGAAGCGGAAGTAGATCTGGTCCCCGGACACGACGCGGGGCAGGCAGGCGTAGCGCTGCAGCAGCTTCTCGTGGACGCGCCAACGCAAGGACGATGCCGCCTTCTGCTCAGCAGCCGCCAACGCTGCCACCAGGTCCGGAATGTTCACCTGCTGAAGGCCCCCCCGCAGAGGAAGGGAGCGGTGGAGGTGGGTGAGGAGAAGGAGGGGTTTGGCAGAAGACCGGAGAGAGAAGGGATGAGCAAGAAGGAATCACAAGATGGAGGAGAGGGAGGAGGGAGAAATAGGGAGAAAAGAGGAGATGGGGACAGAGAGGAAGAAGATGGTTGTATAATGGGGAGGGCAGAAAAAGAGGAGAAGGCACAGATTGCATCAAAGGAAGTAGAGAGAAGTAAATTATTAATAAATAACAGATCCAGGAGAGATAGGGAGGGGGTGACAGGGACAAGCAGGGAACAGTTAGGATGAAAAGATGTCAAGCGAGGGAAAGAAGAGATAGTGGCCACAAAGAGATAAAGAACAAGATAAGTGACACGGTTGCCAGGAGGAATGACACAGTATTCAAAGAAAAAATCTACAAGGATAAAACACTGACGTGAAAAAAACATGCAATACGTGCACAGCGCCAACCCCACCAGTAGAGGGAGAGCTTGGCCCATCTACACAAGTGCCACAGGGGTGGACAGGACCTGACCTTGTTCTCCAGTCCTGCGCCCTCTCCTCGTGACGTGGCCAGCTCCAGGGTCTCTTGTACATGAGTCAGAAAGGCGTCCAACACCTGCACAACAAACCACCGAGCGCTCAGTCCTGGACTGTAATATTTACAGGGGGTCCCTATAGTGGGACCATGGTCATCAGGGATCAGTACATCGTGAGAACCTATAAGTGCCAAGGGAAGAGCTATAAGAGCTTTTAGCCAAACAAATTTAAGGGTGAGTCTCCAACGAACAGTAGTCTTTTTTTTTTTTGGTCAAATTGACTGATTCTAAAGTATGAAGGCTGGATGTTAAAGAACACAACACGTCATATGCATCAAAACTGCAGTAGTGAAACAGGAAGGATACTGTCTCTGTAGTGGTTGACAGGCGAGGCCATGGTCCTAATGAACGCACGGTTCTGCAACACCTCAGCAGCAGACCAGCGTGTCACTGTGGGACGAGCTGCTGCAGCAGTGATCAAACAGCAGCCTCCCCCCCCCAGCTGCTCTGCAGGGGCAGAGGAGGAGCCACATGCTGGGTTTGTTCCCAACATGGTTCCTCCCCGGGGGGGGGAGACGGAGAGAGCCAGCCATGCGGAGCGTACCCCCAGCCCTGGTCAGGGGGTTTGATATTGTGTTCATCCCACACGGGAGGTAGCCACATGGGCACACAGAGAGAGGCGGGCTCCCTGGACACTGGCAGGCTCTGAGCGGCTGGCTTCTATCTGGGGGTCTAAATCTACTCTAGAGATGAGCACACACACTCACATACACACAGTCCCCCCCCTCCCTGTCTGTGTCCACTCCCCCCCCCCAGCAAGGGTAACTCTACCACCACTATCCTGGGCTTCCCCAGAGCAGTTTGGAATGTCCTCTTCGGAACTGGGGGAGCTTGGGAGGGAGAAGAGAATGTCACCCTACACTGTCACTGTCACTGTCCCTGCATGCATTGTCACTGTGTCTGCATACACTTGTCACTGTACTGGCATAGACTGTCAGCCTGCCAGTCTGTCTGTCTGTCTGTCTGTCTGTCATGCCAGGCTTTTGAGGTGCATTTCAGTATATAAGCATTTGAGCCTCACCTCTAATGACTCATCCTGCAGCAACAACACCAGCTCCTTGTGTATAAAATGCACATTGGGCCCCAACAGTTTGACGATCTGGAACAGGGAGAGTGGGTTCAGTGGCAGAGGACAAGCAAGAAAATGACACCATACAAAGGAGAAGGGGCAGGGGGGGGGGGGGGGGAGGGAGGGATTTGTCAGCACAAATAACGTGCAATTATTGTGTTCGCATGCAAATAACGAGGCAGAAAATGCAATTTTACTATCTAGTAATCAAAGAGTTACATCGGATCAGATGGATGACAACAGCGAAGCAGGAGGGTTGGGATGGGAACATGAGCCAGCTGCCTGGCCAGCTGCCACAGCCAGCGGGGACCGTGAACTGTGACTTATACCCGACACCCTGCTGTCTAATGGAGCTCAGCCCACCAATGTTCTCCGGCTTGGCTTCTGGAATGTTCCTGTCTCACCTCGTGGAAGCCCTCGGCCACCGTGCGACGCACGCTGATCTCAGGGTCGTGACACAGGCTGGAGAAGGTGGGGTAGAGCTCCGTCAGGAAGTGGTTGGGGTCGGCGAACAACACCATGGCCTAGGGGGAGGAAGTGATGTCACGGACACAGCTGAGAATGTGCTCGATCGCTTGACACTTGATGTTCTGGCATTTCGATTCCGATCAGTCAAGCTGGGACACCTTTTCATCTGTCAAAGCCTGCCGTTCCTTGATGAAATTACGTAAGGAAATTGCAGGATTCAAAGAAGGAAGAGGAGCGACTTAACTACGTGGGGGAGGCTTTTAGAATCATTTTAGTCATCTGCCAAACTAACAGCGCCAAAGTACTGAAGGGACACAAAATGATCAATTACCACTTAGAACACGAGAGAAAAAGAGAGAGAGAGAGAGTGAGAGACAGAGAGAGAGAAAGAGAGAGAGACAGCCTGGGTCACTGAATGCTTTTAGCAGCAAACGAACAACGTTTGTCTACGTCGCAAAAGCACGCAAAAAGGAACGAGCAAGAGCAACCGCTTACAACTGCATTTTAATCTCCTTCCTACGAGTGCTGACCAAAAAAAAAGAAGAAGTTTCGGTCATCACTTTTGAAGTTGCTAGTGAAAGAAAGGCCCATTTGGCCCCAGTGACGACTGGCCAGGATGGCTGAACCAGAGCGCTCTGACATCCAGGCATCGTTGCCAGCTAAGTGGGTGATTCATTATTAAGGTGGTGAGGGATCCAGGCACGCCTCGCTGGTCCAGGGGGAGGAGACCCAGGTCTGCTGGCACTAAACACCTGTGGATAGGACCTCCGAGGCAGCCAGCGCCAGGCCTTTGTTCCCCCGCACCTCCCCCGGAGCGAGGCCTTCCATTATCCTCCTGACCTCATTACATGGACCATGTGGGTGTTGGTGGGAGTGTCTACGGTAAATGTGTGTATGTGTGTGTGTGTGTGTGTGTGAGACTGACGGTGTGACCATAGGACAACCTTTTAACTCCCTACTGCTGATAGAACCTGACAAAGACAACACTATCTAGGTCAGGGAGCAGGCTAAAAATACACACAAACACACGCAGGCACACACATACACACACACACACAAGTTGACTTGCGCGTAATTATCAACCACAAAGCTTTGGAGAAAAAACAACACTTTTTTAAACTTAGATTAGAGCTGTCAGCTGTCACAAGCCAATCAAAACAACTGTCAAGGCTTCAGTACCTTTCCTGCTGTTTGTTGGATGTGTGGCACCAAACGAGAGCCAGGCAGGCTGGGGTCTATTAATAACCGTCTAGAAACAGCCCAGATGAGTTTCAGACAGCACCATGGCAGGGCTGATCTCGAGTACGACGCCAGGCTGACGAGGTCAGTCCAGACAGAACTTGCTTGTGTGCATGTGTTTGTCTGGTTGTGTGTGTGTGTCTGTCAGGTTGTGTATGTGTGTTTGTCAGGTTGTGTGTGTGTTTGTCTGGTTTTGTGTGTGTATGTCAGGTTGTGTGCATGTGTTTGGGGGGGGGGGGGGGGGGGGGGGGGGGGAGGTCACTCACGGGGAAGTTGTAGGCGCAGTTGCGGCGCACCAGCGCGTACTTGCTTTCCAGCTCCAGAGGGTAGGCCTGGTTCTCTGAGTGGCCGTTCTCATGCTGCAGCCCCAGAATGCACAGCTTCTTGTAGAACTCCAGGAACCACAGGTGCTGCTCGTCTGTGAAAGAGGCTGAGGGCCAAACCAGCGAGCCAGGTTACCCCTCCCCTTTGAGATACATCTTGAACTACTACTATCTAGTGAACTATGCTATACTATCTACTAGAACGGATCTATGCATACAGTTGTGTCGCTGTACATGCACAGAAAACATGCGTCCGGAATTTTGCATCGTTTGCATCATCATTGTTTGTAGCAACTAAGAGCTGTTCGTGCTGTTGCTGGTACCAGCCAACAGCTTGGCATTCACAAACACAGAACCTACCGGAAAGTCCGTGACAAAGCTTCCCATACTGAAACGACAGAGAAGCCAGAACTGCCTCGTCGGCTTTGAAGCACTTTTCACAGAAGGTCTTCACCAGCGGGAATATAACCCGGGTTCTGTCGTCTGAAAAGGGAGAGCAGGAGAGAGGTGAGACCGACAAACACTCTATATTCTGGAAGGCATACAACACACCCTTCTACACTGAGGCACTTTTCTTGATGGTAAGTATTGTGTTTGGACATAAATACAGGTTACGTCTAGTTTTTTTTTTTTTTTAAAGAAAGGCACAAATAACGGGGGGACAAAGCTTCCCCCCGCGTGTCTTTTAGAACTGATGAGGGCTTGTCATCCTAAAAAGATGGAAGAGGAGCGAGGCTCTTGGAAGATACTTCAGCTTGTGTCCTTGAATTCCTGGCACGTGTGCACCAGCCTCGTTAAAGACGCCAGACTGTGGGCTTCTACACCAGACAGCAGCATGGGAAGCAAGCAAAACGATCACGACAAGTGATTTGCACATCAAAGTACTTCTGCGGGGGAGTACGCGGGCGTCTTGACAGTGCCACGGGGGAGGACAGATCCCAACCTTGCCAATAAAGCTGGCTGTTTCCGGAGTCCCGGCCTTGATGTTAAGGTGCTCCATCAGGCGTTTCATGGCTGGACACTCTTAAACACTCTTAACTGTTTCTTTCTTTATTTCTTTGAGACATATTCATTTTCCTTGGCTATTTTTAAGTCCTCAACCAACTGGGGCTTCACATCATAATGGTTCCCTCTTACGGGACATTAATGGCGCAACAAACAACTCTCGGCAACAGTCACGCTGTTGCAGCTGACTTTTTGCTCTTGTTGTTGCCGGGGGTGGGCGCAGCCTAAAAATGTGCTCCATCTCCATCCACACTGGCGCATGAATGAGAGCCGGCCAGGCCTGCCTGCCAGCTCAGCGGGGAGCCACGTGGGCTGGCGGTGGGCGCCGTGTAGTAAGAGGAAGAGCAGTGTGGGCTGCGAGCATGAGAGAGGGAGTCGTGGTGGCCAGGCGAAGAGATCCGTGGGCTGTGTGAGGGAGGCAGGGAGGGAATGAGGCAGGGGGGGAGGGAGGGAGGGAGGGAGGGAGGGAGGGAGGGAGGGAGGGAGGGAGGGAGGGAGGGAGGGAGGGAGGGAGGGAGGGAGGGAGGGAGGGAGGGAGGGAGGGAGGGAGGGAGGGAGGGAGGGAGGGAGGGAGGGAGGGAGGGAGGAGGGAGGGAGGGAGGGAGGGAGGGAGGGAGGAGCATCGCACCCTGACACACAGCCTGATCAACATCAATCCTGGCCTCTGCACTTCTTGGATCTTGAAGATGGATCTTGAAGATGGACAGTTGAATTGTAAGTTTTTATTTTCTTCTCCAGGTTCTTCTCCAGGTTTTCAAAATTAATTCCAAGTAGTTTGTAAATAAAGTGTTTTAAATTCAGGGGTTGTGTAGGATGATGACTTTGTTGTCTATGAGTATTCTGTTAAGTACAAGAGTGTGTTTCTAGAAGGGTTCCAGGTGAACTTTCTCACTTTGTGACTTTTCTTACCACTGTCAAACATCTCCAGCAGGTTGATGATGGTGTCGAAGGCAGCCAGGCGCACTGTGCTCCCCTCATCGCGAGCTAGTTCAACCAGCTCTGGTAGCACTGCAGCCTTGGTATGGTCCAACCTGGTTAACCAACCGAGAAAAGCCCATGGTTACATATCACAACATTTCATCAATTCAAGATGACATCATCTTCTTGTCATCCGCTTTCGTTTACTTCGAGAGATTATCCTCACCGGAGGGGGGAAGTAAAAAGAGACAAGAAGTATTGATTGACTGGCGTGCATGCATCTTTCAAGTATACCCAAGCCTACTGATAAGCACAGCCGTGTGCAGTTTTGTGAGTATCTAGTCAATATGTATCCATTATCTCCTGTGTCATTAAGCATCAGTTCCATGGCAAGCAATTCTCCTCCCCTGCCAGCTCTGTCTAAGCGTCGAGGGCCTTTGAGCTGCATGGCTAGCAGGGCAGAACTTGACAAATAGCTTTGCTGGGACCTGGGCTTCCCAGGGACACCAGTCTGTCAGACCTGGAGTGGCTCAGACTTGGTGGTCCACAGGAGAGAGGCAAACAGAGGCTGTGAGATTAGCACTTCTCCTGGAACGCTGCTATCCAGACACCCCCTTTGACACCAACACTCATATACTGCAGTTTCCTCCAGTGAATGATATTTTGAGGTTTTGTCTTAGGTAAATGGAAATGGAAGGGGGGAGGTGGGTGGATGGACAGTGGGGTAAGGTAATAGTGAAAGCAGTTGTAGGGTAATTTGTAAATATGATAATAAAAAAAGTAAATTTGACAGTAATTGGATGTCAGTTATGGGCTCTCATTTATGGAATTATTGTAGGAAACTAGCAATTAGTTGAAAAACTGTCGTGTGCATTTGTTTCAGTTGTGTGAAAACAAAATGAAAACGGCATCTTTGTGCCTGGCAGCTATTTCCGTTCCTGCTGTTGTTTTCCACCAGGCTTCTCTCCTGCGCTCCTAGATGAAGGGGCACCTCTGCCCGCCTGTTGTTGTTTACCCGATTCCCCTGGCGATGTTCTCCAGGTGGCGGCACATGCAGGAGCGCACCTCGTACTCCACGTCCTGGCACAGCGACCTCACAAGCGGCAGAAGGTCTTTCTTCACTCTTGAGGCACATCAAAGGGGAACGAGAAAATGAAACATCAATCCCTTTTTTTCCCCCCCTCCTCTAGGTTTCTGCCTGGGTAAATGCACTGTGCACTAGCTCATTTAGCATCAGGGTGTTCTGCGTCGCCGTGTGTGGAGGAAGACGCTCTTGGGCAGCGGACTCACATGGGGGACTCAAATTTGCAGGCCACCTTCCCCAGGATACGACAGCTGGCCAGGCGGGCCTGGAGAGACTGGGACAGCTGTGCTTTGGACACTAGCGGACTCAGGATCTGCCAGATGGAACAGTGGGAACAGGACGTTTAGATACTTTTTGACAAGACATACCTTCTATAACATGCAGAACTAACTAACAGGCAGTGTTGGGAAGGAGTAATCGAAGCTACGCAGGCCCATCTTCAAATGTGTGGACCTACTTTAAATAACAGGTTTTCTACTTGCAGTGTAAGCACATTGGTTCAGCACGGTGAGCATTTTAGTTTGATGGTACCTCCTGCCTGATGGTCTCCTTTGGTAAAGCGTCGATTGCTGACAGCAACGTCTCTAGCCACGCATTGCTCACTACTGTTGGCAGGAAAGTACAGAATGTGGAAGAATTAAAACACACACAGAGCTGATGCCACCAAACGTTGCCTGGCAGGGTCTTAAATGTAGAGATCACCCTGTGCCAGAGAGCATGGGGCCCTGCCAACGCACGGCACTGCCAGCTAACGACAGTCAAGTCACAACTGCAGAGCTCCGCTGCCAATTTGAACTGCTGCATTCACACCTTCGCTCGCACGCAGACGCCACGAAATGGCAAGTGAAAGCAGCGCTCGAGGAGGTTGGGGTTGTTGTTTTGCTTTTGCACGTTTTTTGGACTTGCAAGCTGGCACAGCGAGATCCCAAAACACAGAAAACCCTGAGGGAGCGAGCTAACATCTCCCAGGGTCACTGGGAGACCAGGGCCCTGCTGACCGGTGTCTCTGTGGTCAAGGTTGAGCAGAACGATCTGCAGGATGGAGTGAGTGTGCGTCTGGATCAGGACGATGTCATCCTGCAGCACGGTCAGGAAGGAGCCGGCCGCCGCCAGCTGCATGTCCACACCGGCTACGTGCAGCACTTCCTGTTTCAGAAGGGAAGGAGCTCTTATTATTGGTCCTTTGTGGGAGTCTGGCACCGCAGTTTTTGGCATGCCGATGACTTTGATTCCATACAAACACATGACAGTGTGTTTTTGCATGGCACATACTTAGGAAAGGCTGTGTTTGATTGGTACAGTCACACTCAATGTTAACACAAAGTGTGAGAGTGAACTTCAATCTAACCCTAACTAAAACACTGTGGAATGCTGTTTGTTGTGAGTTACTGACATTCAGAGCCTGTACAGTGTTATTTTGAAAGAGCATGAGGTTTGGGCCTACCCGGACTTTTGGCACCACCCGTCGAAAGGTCTCTGCTGGGTTCTGGCGAACCAGGTTTGGCAGGTTGATTATCACACTGGCTCTCTGGACATCCTGACCGGAGCTGGGGAAACAGAACCAGTCACAGAACATATGAGCGCGTACTGTGTGTGTGTGTTCAATTTTTCAATGTGGCTCCCGAGCAATGTTTCCATTAGTCACCATACGTAGATATCTTTGACAGAAAGGTATATTAAAAAAAAGCAAAAACATCTGCTGATTTGAGAAAAGTAGGATTTTTTATATATTAAATTATCAACATTTCTGCATCCATTGTTTTGTCCTCCGTAATAACTAGACTTTTTTGACAGTTTGTTAGTGTGCAGTTGTTCAACGTCCCCCACGGAGGGCCCCCATCCAACATCCTGTTCTAGAACCTTCAGCTGTCCCTGGGAGGAGTGACTGTGAGGAGAGCAGAAGGGCTCCCTCCTCAGCCGAGCACCTTGTACCCGGGCAGAGAGGGAGAGAGCGGCTCGTTTGTAAGGCAGACAGTGAATTCAGGCTGGGGCCTGTTTGCTACAGACATCCACAACTAGTTAGTCATTCAAAATTCTGAATAAACAACAGTCAGCGCTTCCATATGAAGTTAATTATTCGACTCTTAAGTGGGTATGGCGCGTCGGTTCATTATGGCATAATCAGTCCTCTTTATGGACAAGTGTAAATTTCCATGGAATTGCTTAATGGCCTCAACCATCCATGATTCAACCCCAGTCTCAAACATGAACACTTCTTTCTCCCGCACAAAACGCTATCTACGAACATGATGTTCAATTCTCAGTTAACACCGCAAACATTGAGCTAATTGAAGGGAGTCAGGTGGCTCAGCGGTTAAGGCGTTGGCCTTACATGACGTTGTGTCCTTGGGCAAGGCACTTCACCCTACTTGCCTCACGGGGGAATGCCCCTGTACTTGCTATAAGTCACTCTGGATAAGAGCGTCTGCTAAATGACTAAATGTAGCATGTAGTGTCAGTCATGTGGTTCAGGACCAGGGACAGCACCTCTCCATAAAGTCTTGACAACCAGGGCCAATCTCAGCAGTCTGTTGGCAACTGTATTGGTGTGCGACATTCAGAGGAATCCCTGTTCCCACTGGAGTTGATGGCCAAGCCTTTGCTCCAGCCCCAACAACAGAGCCCACAGGAAACAAAGCCTGAACAGGGGCAAGCTGCTACATTAAAGACACTTGGGAAAGTGCATAATTTATTTTGACTATACACAAACATACTGTACACTCATACACCAAAGGGTTGTCGTACCCCGGGGTGCTTGTTTGTACCTGAAAGATTCCCACAGAGATGATTATCATGTCTGCCAGCTCTCTCATTGGCCAGTTTCCTAATTTGGAAAACTAAAATAAAACTAAAATCTTCAAACTAAAATAAAAAGTAACACAGCGCTAACAAATATAGAAAAACAATCCAGCATGTGCTCATCTGCCTGTCTCACCCCCCGGGGAGCCAAACATCTTTCCCTCCTTCACAAGAGGTTCTTTCTTGGCCCTGTCGCACTCCTCAGGTTGTTGCTCTAAATAATGGACTGTAAACAGGTATTCATTTCTCTCTCGGGGTCGGTTTCCTCCCCCCCGCTACGTTTGTTAGTTAATAACTAGGAGAAGCAGCCTCCGGTTGAGGCCCAGCTCCTTGATGAAGGGAGGCAAACTCGGTCATGGCTGGTGGAACTTCTTAAGAAACAAGGCTGCATTGTTCCGATTCATTGGCTACTTTGACGGTTTGTTATGAAATGCGGTTGAGGTTAAGAGAGTGGGTCCAGATGGTATCTACGAGCGGCTGATGCAGGCTGATGGGAGGGGGTGCAAGGGGTCGGTGAGAGTGACTTAATCAATTAAAGGGCAGGTGTTGAATGATGAGCGTAATAAGAGCCTGCTCCTGTTGAGCCAAAGCGGTTGTTAAAATCTCCTTCTGTGTGCTCGGAGGCCGAAGAAAGACACACCGACAGCGAGAGGCCCTTCAGAAAGTAAAGACACACGCCGA
Organism: Neosalanx taihuensis; assembly: GCA_030340665.1. NCBI lineage: Eukaryota > Metazoa > Chordata > Actinopteri > Osmeriformes > Salangidae > Neosalanx > Neosalanx taihuensis. The sequence goes on along the minus strand of CM059299.1, from coordinate 2,510,961 downwards.
CGCATTTGTAATTAGGCTTGACCGCCGCATGAACGGCCATGCGCTTGGGTTACACGCCCTAAACGGGGTAAAGGGCTTGCAATGGTTACTGTTGTCGAGGAAACCTTTCCCTTCTCTCCCCTTGCAGGGACCCAAAATAAGACTTAGGGAAAATGGTGAGGCAAGTTGTGTTTACCAAACTATTAAGGGTGCTTGGCTACTAGATTCTGGGGATGATTATGGGTGGCATCGTTTTAAGATCTCCACCATCCCAGGTGACTGGAAGATCTATCAGCAGAAGTGATTGTCTTGGGGGAGTGATGGATAGAGAGAAGATTACAGAGCAGCAAATGTAGTGTACACTCTTGCCGTTGGACTCCTGGAGGAAAATCGTCCATAGCTTTAGGAGTTGGACTGAGGAACAGGCCAGTAATGAGACTTCAGCAGAATCCTCAGAGCAATTAATTTTCCTTTGGCAGGTCCTCCCAACCTTATATCCTCCGACAATCCCCTGTCTCTCACCAGCCCTCTCTCATACACACACACACACACACACACACACACACAACCCTTATCTAAGCAGAAAAGTCCTTCTGCGCTTAAGTAATAATGAGTGGGCAACACACCCGGATCCTGCCTCCCTCATTTCCAGCAGCAGGAACTCCACAACATTCCACGCAGATAAGCAGTTGGTCCTTTGCTTCGTCAGTGTGCTGTCTTGTACTGACAGTGTTATTATCGGATCCCTACAGGTTATTGTGGCAGCATAAACAAGCAATGGTGGAGGAAACTATGAGGCTATGAGCATTCCTTACCTTGAATAAAGTTGTAAGATGGCCTACCATAATAATTAAGCTAACAAATCAAATACATTTTTGATTATGAAATGTAAGTTCCAGCACATTACTGGAGCCTGTAACTTTGGTGGCTTTGGCCTAGCCCAATAATTTTATTTTAAGATAATAGCAACAAAGTAAAGTGAAGGACGTAATGCTGAGGAACCAAGTCTTATGAAATACACATTCTAAAAGGATACTCAACCGACTTAACTGAAAATGAAATAAATAATAATAATAAATAAATACAATAATTTACCTCATCCTATGCTTTGCATCTATTTGACGCCTCATTTCTGAAAGGTTTTGTCTTTCTCATTACTCTCAGGAATGGATGGCTCAAGTTAAATTGAGTTAAAACTAGCAAACTCAGAGGAGCTCTGGACATTCCCTGTGATTCCCTGCCCATAAGAAAGTTGCTAATCGAGCAGGACTGAAAGCAAATTGAAATTCAAATGACTGTTTGAGGAAAGTCTGAAGGGGCGAGTGTGAGTTTGTCTTGCTTGCTGACTAGGCAGGATGACGGTGGCTGGACGAGTCAGATCACGGTGTCAGAAGACTGACACTTTACATCTGCTACTTGGCTTGGCTACACATGACTTGTTGTTGTCTCATTGCTTCACAGGCTAACGCTAAAAAGATGACTCACTTTACAAAGCATCTGTAAAACGTGACAAAGAGGACGGACGTAGGACGTGCGCTGTTCCGGAAGTCTGCCGAGCCTGCGTGCGACAACAAGCTGCGAAGCGCATGTGAACACGCATGGGCCTGCAACCAAACCAGCCTGGACCGAGTAGCGTCATCTGTGAGGCGAAACAAAAGCTGAAAGGAGCTTGTCGACCTTCGCTGAGCTGTCCTTGACGTCACCACACTGACATTATCCACGGGTACGGCATTGAAATGGATTGTTCTGAGCTGGAGGACTTGAAAATAGAAGTTGGTGGTGCTCTGTACACACTAACAAGAGATGATTAGGTTGAAGTTTGTGATTTTCTAAATATTGCTGGTTCAAAATTTGAAAAGGTGTCAGGCAAAAGTCGCTCCTCTCTCATTACACCTCACAAGTCACTTAGAGAGAGATGAATTAGGTGTATTTGAGGATGAAGGTACGACAGGGTGACTGACCCTTAAGGATAAAATTTTCGAGCTGCAACAGGTTGTTGAAACCGTACAAAACAAGGTAACCTTAATCGAAAAACCGACAGATTCTGCAGAAGAGCAGTCCGTTCAGACTCCAGAGGAAGAGCGATAAGAAAAAAAGATTGAATCATTACAGCTAGCATTAGCAAATAAATCCAGAGGAGCAAAGAATCCGCACTGTCAGGCACTGGGGAGGGGAAACGTACTATAAAAATGCCTCTGCTCAGCAGACCCCACAGCCTCGGATCTCACTACAGTGGGGTAGAGAATTCTGACCGTGCTGCAGGATGACATCGTCCTGATCCAGACGCACACTCACTCCATCCTGCAGATCGTTCTGCTCAACCTTGACCACAGAGACACCGGTCAGCAGGGCCCTGGTCTCCCAGTGACCCTGGGAGATGTTAGCTCGCTCCCTCAGGGTTTTCTGTGTTTTGGGATCTCGCTGTGCCAGCTTGCAAGTCCAAAAAACGTGCAAAAGCAAAACAACAACCCCAACCTCCTCGAGCGCTGCTTTCACTTGCCATTTCGTGGCGTCTGCGTGCGAGCGAAGGTGTGAATGCAGCAGTTCAAATTGGCAGCGGAGCTCTGCAGTTGTGACTTGACTGTCGTTAGCTGGCAGTGCCGTGCGTTGGCAGGGCCCCATGCTCTCTGGCACGGGGTGATCTCTACATTTAAGACCCTGCCAGGCAACGTTTGATGGCATCAGCTATTTGCGTGCATTTTCCTGCCAACAGTAGTGAGCAATGCGTGGCTAGAGACGTTGCTGTCAGCAATCGACGCTTTACCAAAGGAGACCATCAGGCAGGAGGTACCATCAAACTGAAATGCTCACCGTGCTGAACCAATGTGCTTACACTGCAAGTAGAAAACCTGTTATTTAAAGTAGGTCTACACATTTGAAGAAGGGCCTGCGTAGCTTCGATTACTCCTTCCCAACACTGCCAACGTCCATCCATCCATCCATCTTGCCTTCCATTTCCATTCACCTAAGACAAAACCTCAAAATATCATTCACTGGAGGAAACTGCAGTATATGAGTGTTGGTGTCAAAGGGGGTGTCTGGATAGCAGCGTTCCAGGAGAAGTGCTAATCTCACAGCCTCTGTTTGCCTCTCTCCTGTGGACCACCAAGTCTGAGCCACTCCAGGTCTGACAGACTGGTGTCCCTGGGAAGCCCAGGTCCCAGCAAAGCTATTTGTCAAGTTCTGCCCTGCTAGCCATGCAGCTCAAAGGCCCTCGACGCTTAGACAGAGCTGGCAGGGGAGGAGAATTGCTTGCCATGGAACTGATGCTTAATGACACAGGAGATAATGGATACATATTGACTAGATACTCACAAAACTGCACACGGCTGTGCTTATCAGTAGGCTTGGGTATACTTGAAAGATGCATGCACGCCAGTCAATCAATACTTCTTGTCTCTTTTTACTTCCCCCCTCCGGTGAGGATAATCTCTCGAAGTAAACGAAAGCGGATGACAAGAAGATGATGTCATCTTGAATTGATGAAATGTTGTGATATGTAACCATGGGCTTTTCTCGGTTGGTTAACCAGGTTGGACCATACCAAGGCTGCAGTGCTACCAGAGCTGGTTGAACTAGCTCGCGATGAGGGGAGCACAGTGCGCCTGGCTGCCTTCGACACTATCATCAACCTGCTCTAAACAAGTCCACCTTCAGTCAAGCTGATGTCCTATCAGCTATGCTCTTCAGCCGGCTGGAGAGAATCATCCAGGAACTGCTGGAAGGTCTGGATCACTGCTGATTTCGGACACATCGGGCTAGCTGACGGAAAGCAGGGAGGATAAGGATGACCAACTCCATTCTTTATTAAAAACAGGACAGTAATAAAAAGCCTGACTCTTCATTTCATGCCCAGGCATTGCTCAGCCTAATCCACAGGCTGATGGATGATAGACCAACAGGAGGATGGAGAGACTGAGGAGAGTTTGCTCCCTCTGTAGAGGTAAGCCTGGGCCAAACTTGACTCACCCCAGTGGAGTCAATTGCATTCCTCCTATTGTGAACTCCCCAAAGACAGCTAGCAACTGGGGAGCTACAGTTCCCCTGGCCAATAAGATCTCAGCAAATAGGGCAAAAATAGGCTTCAATAAGCACGACAGAAAATAAACCAGGGCGGCTGCAATGAAAGACAGAAGTAGAAAACAAGTAGTGTATGCTTGGAGGGGTTCTGAATGTCGTTTGGACCTTACAATAACACTTCTTACCAAGCCAGTATCACAAAATAGCCTGTCTGGGATTCATCACATTTAGCCATTTCAAAGACAAGTATTGTAGTCCAGGCTCAAACAAGAAGAGAAATGTGCACTTTTACCAACAGTACAGAAACACCAAGAAGCATCCCAATTAGCCATCAATTCAGTGAGACGTCAAAACTTATCTTCTTGATGATCTTCAAGCTTCAGTGACTCGCCTAGTTCTTCACTGCAGAGGTAAAGGGAGATTGCCAGTGAAAGCCTGTTTGAGGGAGGCTAGCCGGTACCGAGTTTGACCGTTGACCTGATCCAGCCCCCACCCCCCACCCCCTTCTCCCCCTCTTCCAGGTCCTCTGTTCCACATTACTGACAGCTTTGCCTTGGCTCCTGCTGCCTCCATCAGGAAGTCCTCCCTGAGGGTCTGGATGCCTGTGTTCTCTGACAACTCTGCTGTGGCTCAGATCAGCAGGCAGGGATGAAGGTTCACTGCGCTCCCAATTCCATGCCTCACAAAGAACCGGTGCATGAGGCCTACAGCACAGACCATAAACTGTTAGCAAGTCAAGCTCAAACTCGTACGGATGCCATTTCTTCTTGGGCTTGTTGACGGATCGCAGCAGTTATACCATTCGGTACAGTAAGCTCATGTAGACACTGCACTGCAGAGTTGTAAAGGATCGGAACAAAATGTAAATGTTACACTATTTCACCTTTCATGTTTTATATGAATTGTATTCTGTAAATACATTGGAATCTCTGGAGTTTACCAATAGTGAAATATGTCCACGCAGGTGGACTTCTTGGTATTTAAAATGGCATTTGGAATATGGTGCTTGTGACTAGTTATTCAGAGCTCCAGTCTTTTAAAGTTCCACAATGTCCACAGTCCATAAGAAGTGTGGCATTCAGCATGCAGTTTCCTGCTCTACCAGCATCTTGCTTAATCGCCAGTGTGTAAAAGCCAACAGCAGCAAATGAAATTGCTCTCAAGAACTAGTTTGCATCCCCTGGGAACATGAAACGCAGATTCATTCTGAATCTAAATGAGCCCAGAAAAGGTGCAAATCTCTGCATTCTGGGTTAAAGAGAGAGGGGGGGGGGGATTGTTTTCCACGTCACTGAATTAAAAACACGACCTGCATTCTGGCCGACTGTTAAACCTGCAGTATTCCTCACCCATAATGAACAAATGTCCTGTTCAGTTTGTGTGCTTGTACATTCAACTACTCCTGCTGTTTAGAAGGTAGGGTAAATGTTGGTGCCCTCACAGCGATTTGGCTCGGATAAGGTTTTGCTTACTTACTGGGTTTATTACTTTATTATCCTGAGTAAATATATTGAGTCACAATGATGCGAACAAGACTAGCCTATCTTTGCTACGATTGATGGTGATTTACTGTTGCAAACTAATAAATGCAGGACGGATGATTTAGGGTGTTTTGAAACAACTTCGAATGAGGTGAAGTCTATTTCTGAGTAGCAGGTTATAGCTTTAGCGTCAAGCACAGCGTTCCACAACACAAACTGTAGTTAGGATGTGAGACCGTCCTGCAGTAGTGATTGCAAACAAGAAACATGTTGAAAGAGTTAGCTCTGTTAGCATACATTCTACACCCCTCTCAAAGAAAGAATCGAACCAGAGACAAACAAATTAAACTTCAGTGATTTAATACACCCATAGGTCATCTAATACCACAAATGGATCAAAGTATCGTATGCTACCTCATTGTAACTTTGCACTGTGACCTTTAATTAATGGTCCCAGAATGGTGTTTCCATAATCCTTCGA